>JAJHZJ010000325.1:1838821-2133674 GCA_023548195.1 Bettongia penicillata ogilbyi
AAATTGAGGGTCCTGTTCTACCAAGTCCATCATACTTGACTTTAGACATAGAGCCACTTCTCTCAAATGCTACAAAATTCATGTAAAAGCCCAAAATCATATTTAATGGATATGAGAGTTATTGCAATATGCTATGATGTAGGATTTGGGGTGAGGGGAGAGAGATAGAACCTAAAATGTTATAAGCCAACTTTTATCCAATGAATCAAGAAGTAACAGCTGTGAAAAGCTAGCCTCACTCTGTTGAAGCATGCCCTGATATGCTGACTATCCATCCATCATTTTGCAAGCGGCTGCCAAAGTAGGTGCCTTCCTTGATAGCTCACAAGCCAGCATGCAAAAAGTCTTCATTCTGCGAAAAAATCTTTAACCTGTCTTACAAGAACCAGAGCCAACTTGTCTGATGCTTATTATATTTGATAAATCCTCTTGATTTTCAAACAAATAATTATCCTTCTTGATGTCTACCTTCCTGAAACTGGTGTTATATGGACAAGAGAACTTATAATTTGTTCATATTCACTGGAGAATATCATATACTAGGATGTTATGTTGCTACCTCTCCCCTCTCAATCCTTGAGGCCAGAGACCATGTCTTATGTCTCCGTCGGGAACCCCTACAGCACCTGACATAGTCATTAGCATCTTTTTGTTTATTTGGGTTCAGACTTGTGGTCTTATCAGCATGGGGAAACTATTTCCCTAGCTCATTGTCAAAGAAAGGGTGAGAAAGGGGGGAAGGAGAAAGAGAGAGGGGAGGAAAAAGAAAATAGTAAAGAGTAGGGAAGAGGAAAAGAGATGAGAAAAAAAGAGAGAAGGAGAAAGAACAAGAGTGTGGTGGAGAGAAAGAGGATAGAGAAAGGAGGGACTGTGGAAACTTATGCAGATCAGTAATATATCTGTGATTTATAGCTTTGAAGGCTTGCCAGAGGTACTGAGAAGGTAATTGAGTTTTCCAAGGTCACTCAACCACGATGTAAGTAAAGGCAACTGGAACCTAGGTATTCCTGAATCCAAGGACTGTGCTCTATCCACTATGTCACATGGCTTTCACGAGACAGGTTCACATGGCGGAAGAGTGAAAAGGAGTGGTGAGCAGTGATTAGTGAATTTAATTAATATAGAGAAACAGTGTGGTCTGAGCCTAATGGCATATGCCTGAAGCCCTTGCTTCTAGGGGAGGCTGAAGCTGGTCTATAGATTAATCTTTGGAGCTTTCAGCTGCAGTACGCCAAGCCAATCAGGAGTCCTCCCTAAGTCTGGTAGCAATATGGTAAGCTCCCAGGAGCAGATGGCCAGCAGACCTGCTAAGGAAGGACAGACTAACGCAGGGCAGAAACAGAGTTGGTCAAAGCTGCATGGATCAGCAGTGCCATGGACTTGAGTGGCTGCTGCACTTGTAGTCTGGCAGCCCCGTCTAAAAAGTAAAAAGGGAGAGAAGGAAAGGGAAAAGAAACAGCAGAGATAATTTAAACCAAAACTGGCATACTTAAGTCTTCATTCACATAAAGTTAGGGTTGTATTTTTTTTCCACCTCAGTTTTCTCAGTATCACTCTGTCTCCTTCAATCTGTCCACAGAGACAGGATCCATCCCAGGCACCAGTGATTTCAGTGAACCTGATATCAGACCCCTGAACTGCTCTCTTGGACAAATTCTGTTGGCCTAATTCAAATAGCTCTCTGCTCTTCAGGTTAATCGTATTAGGTAAGCACAATATCTTCAAGAATCAAAGTCCCTTTCTTCCTGGAACCAGACAGGAGAATTTTATACAAAAGGACTTTCTGGGATCGTATGGGTATCATCAGGGCTTTCAGTTGAAAATGAGTATAAAAAGCATGTTTGGTTTTTTTAATTGCCAACCACCAAAATAGGACCCTCAAATTGCCCTTTAGATAATAAAAAGGGCAAGGACCTATTTTTCTATTAGTTTTATTGTTATTATATCAAGTCCCATTGACAATATTTTCATCAGTCAAGCTGCTTTGATAGATGGCATAATCCATGGGTTTTCTGACCTTGATCAACATGAAGAAAATTTCAGCTGAACTGTGCAAAACAGCTCCGATGACATAAATCACTTCTGGACAGGACAGTCTCTCTCTATAAAGGGGGAAGCCAACCTATCACATATCAAGCTGAGGGATGATCTCATCCTCCAAGAGAAGAACAGGAAAAATTCATTAATGCTTTGTATTTCTACATAAGGATTCATGACCTCCCCCCCCACCCCCCCACCCCCCACTTGGGACAAGAAAGGATGCCAAGAATTTCCTAACACAAAGGGTTTAATCAAGTAGTTCGTTATAATTCTGCTGTTTTGAGGTTTGTTTTTTGTTTTCTGTTTTTTTTAGAATATGTTGAGGAAAAAGACTATTAAGGAAGGAGACATCTTTAAAGGGAATTAGGCATATTCAAGTGATTAATATTTATTATATTTGTACAACATTTTGAGGAGTGGGAGCTAGAACTATTATTTCAACTTGCAGTTGCTTAAAATGCATCTTAAACAATAGAGCAAAATACTGGAGATCTGTCAAATTTTAGCATATAAAAACCAGCCTTTGGGGAGCAGTGGTGGTGGTAAGGGATGGGACTGACAGGTTAAGAGTTTTGCCTAAGGTCACACAGCTGCAATTTGTCTGGAGTGGCATGTGAAGGCAGGCTTTTGTGATTACAAGGCTGACTTGATTTGCACTAAACCTATTACTGCTAAAATTGTCCATTTTGATTAAACTATCACAATTGAAATACTGTAGATATGCACAAAATAAGCCAATGTACATTTTGGTGAGAAAACAATATACACAGCAACACTGTTGATGTTAGTAGTGCAAAAGTTCCCTCAATGATTCTTTAATGGAAGAATAAACGCTAGCACAGGGAAGAGGAGTTCTGTTTGTTTTCTAGAGATGCAGGTTTCCTTCTTGTGGGAGCAGAGGAAATCCTCCTTTCCTCTCCATCCTTGGTGGAACACAGGACGCTGACCAGCCCGTTACCTTTTGACTGCTCCTTGGGCTCCCACCAATTCTGTTGTGGCAGCCTCTCCCAAATCCTGCGTACCAGAACAGACTTCCTCTGATGTGCTATCTGGTGTAGGGAAGTGTGGGGGAAACAATTTGATTCAATTTAATAAACATTAAGGGACGATTTGGTGCTAGGCACATGGCTAGGCTCTGGTGATTACAATGACAGTTCCTGACAGGAAAGAAGGAAGGAAGGAAGGAAGGAAGGAAGGAAGGAAGGAAGGAAGGAAGGAAGGAAGGAAGGAAGGAAGGAAGGAAGGAAGGAAGGAAGGAAGGAAAATCAGCATCTATTAAGCTCCTAATATGTGCCAGGCATTTGCTAAACTGTACAAATGTGACCTTATTTGATTCCCATAGAAACCCTGGGAAGTAGGTGCTATTAAAGTCTTCATTTTACAGGTAAGGAAACTGATGCAAAAAGAGGTTAAATGACTTGCTCAGGGTCATACAGCTAGTAAATTTTTGAGGTCACATTTGAACTTAGCTCTTACTGATTCCAGGCTGATCCACCTCACCATTGGATGAGCTTGCATTCTCTTTGTAGTGATGTACCTTACAAGGCACGTAGTACATTGCAACATACTGTGTAAACTGAAATGCATTATAGTAGCTGACATTTCTTTACGAGTTCATCTAGCTCATCATGTGGTTTCTAAGCAATGCATTTCTATTGAAAATACCAGTGATCCGATCAAATATAACAGTATTGCCAAAAGACACGTGAAAGAGGGCAAAAGCCAAACACTTAAGCAAAACAACTTAAAACAAGAACTATCCAGCTTGATTCTCTCTCCACCCATAGGCACTGAGACCATGATATACCTATAGAAGCCCTGGGTGCCCTGAATCCACTACATGTCTCAACCTGTACCTTTATCTTAACCATGAATCACATTTCATGAACCATTCACCCATGGGATAAACTTGCACAGTATAGGCAGTATGAAATCCAGGTATAGATAAAAGGAACACTAGATTAGTATTTCAGTCAGAGGATTCAGAAATAGAAAGACGGGTCTCCTGGAGCTAGCTTGGACTAGCTTCTAAGAACTAATTTTTAAATTTTCAGCATAAGCACTTACACCTTGGGAATCAACAAATACTCAGATCAGAATATTGATTGGTAATGAAATTAAATAAATCAAAAATGGATTGTTTGGTTGACTCTTGACTTAAGAAAATGGTAATAGCAAACATTAACTGTAACAATATGTCATGTATTGTATATATGTATGTATATGCATGTATGTATGTATTTTTCTCAAAGACTGGTTGTTAGATATTTCTTCTCATTTATCCTTGTACTCGATCAATTTGCAAAGCAGTTTTAATTTTCCTAGAGTGGTTTTCATCCCTCTATCCATACCTCTATCCAGCACCCCCTTAGATAGAAGAGATGTAAAAAATCTTGAGAGAAAAAGTGATAAGATACATAGAGTGAATGCACAGGGTTTGACTAGAAGTCAGGAATATATGGCTTCAGACCCCATCTCAGGTTTTTAGCCATGGGCTATTCATTTAACGTCTCAGAGTTCAGAAAATATCAGAGCTTTGTATGATAATAACTATAATTGTTGAAGCCTAACCTCCTTATTTTTGAGTTGAAGACAGTGAAATTCAAAGAGAGATAATCTAGACTCATGGATTTACCTCTGGATTTAGAATCAGGAAGAACAGGGTTTAAGTTCCACCTTTGACACAAGTTTTGTGATCCTAGGAATGCCTTATTTTTCTCAGCTACAAAATGGGGGGAACTGATCTTGATGGTTTCTGAGATTTCATCCAGCTCTAAACACATGATCTATGATCTAAATGAAGATTCCTGTGCAAGTTGACAAAGGTGTTAAGCAGCAGGGCCAGGATCTGCCGCGGATCCACTAACTCATAAATTCAATTGTTTGTACCCCTACACCATGATTGACTCTGCTTAGTTATATGAGACTTAGGTCTTTTCTCATCTTCTCTTGTCTTCTCTCTTTTTCTCTCTCCCCAACCCCAGTAGAATGGGGACAGATTAGACAAAGCATTTCTAAGATCCCTTTCAGCTCCAAAATGCTATGACATCATTTGGAATCACCTTAATGTTGGTAAAGAAAAATGTTGCACAGGATCTGGGTTCAAATCCTACTTCTGATGAGTACTACACTGGAATGATCTTTGATAAACTAACCTTCAAGAGATTCAGTTTCTTGAGGGGCTCTAAGATAAATGCCTGAACCTCAGTCAGGAAAACAAGTCACCAGCTGGAATCAATTTTTCTGTCCCCTTCCTTCTTTATTGTTGCAAAGGCAAAAGGTAGAAAAATCCCTATTAAACATTTTTGGGGGAAAGACAATGTTAATTCCATCAATTCAATAAAGATTTAAGCACCTACTATATGCCAGGACTGTGCTAAGAGCTAGATTAGCATGGTATTATCCCTATGGAAAAGGAGCCTTTCCCTCTCCTTCAAACCATGACCACCATGAATGCCACTACCACAACCCAGCCCCTCTTGCTCCCTCCCCCACACACAGTTCTGCTTCTATTTAGAGCATGGAAAGGGCCAAGTACAGTCAGTAAGTTATTAACTCCCTGTGTGATACCAATATTTTTTTTTTTTATTTTGGAAGTTTAAATCAAACTTGAGAGAAATGGGAGAAAAAAATAAGTATTACTTTCTCTTTTTTATTTTGGCACTTCAAAACCATTACTACTCCTAAAGTGCTTTATGGAAATCATCACAATTAATATTCAGAATAATAATAGAAGTTGCTCAGGACGACTATTTCCCCAATTTTCAGACCAAGGTTTTCCCATGCCTCAATTCCCTCAGCCAGAACGAGTGCTTCTGGCTCCAGATGCAAGGCTCTTTTGACTACCTCACAACTCCCCCCACTCCTAGCCACACCACATCTGTTTTCTCTCTTTAGCGTAGCTGAAGTAAAACAAATAAAAAATAACAAAGCATGCCAAATGCCATCCATACCAAAGTGCAAGGTGCTAAGCTGAGGGTAAAATGGCTAGGGTGCTGGGGGATTTTTTGCTGTATCCTAAGGATGACCCTTGATATTTTCTGTGGTTACATCTATGGTTCTGTCACTAAGGAGCAAGGTGTCTGGTTGCTCATCCATCATGATGGCTTCCTGTCCATTTGAGACTTATTAAACTTGATACCAGATCCATTTTCAAGACACTTTCAATCTTCCCATGGCTTTTCCCCCTCCTCCCTTCTGTATTTTTTCCTTAAAGAATCTTGTGATGAACATCTCAATTTCATGCCTCTGTAACGTGACTAAAAGGTGGAATCGGCACATCTACAGATGAAGAATCAAGGATGATGCCTCCTCCCAAAAAACTAGTGCTCATCTGGAAAAAAAAATAATTCTTACTCATGGTGAAGAATATAAAACTAGCTGAGACTGAAGAAGAAATGGTATGTTAGAGCAGACAGAAGACTGGTCTTGGGGTCAAAGGATATGAATTCTATTACCATGTCTGCCCCTTACTACTGGTCTGACCTTGGACAAGCCATTTCTCTGTAAATAGTTTTTTCTCATCTAAAACATAAAAGACTTGGACCAGAGGCCTTCTAATTTCTCTACTAGCTTTACTATGGTGATGATCATAATTTTCATCATTCTAAATAGAAGAAATATCCAATATTTCCATGAAGATGTGTTAGGGTATGTGATCATTTCAAAAAAATGATACTTTTTAATTTTTATATCACCTACATTTCCCACTGTATCTTGACTCTTGTATATCTCCCGAAGAGTCATTCTTTAAAGAATAAAGCAGTAGAAGAGGGGTGGAAGGGAAGTTCCAGAAGACACATGTCAAAAAATTCTGACATTGTATGAAGTACTACATCCAGAGAGGGTGATAAATTTTATTTATTTAATATATCAGAACCATCACATATTTTCTTTTTAATTAGTATTTTATTTTTCTAATTATGTGTAAAGACAAATTTTAACCTTCATCTAAAATTTTTGAGTTCCAAATTTTCTTCCTGCCTCCTTTACCTCCCCACTCCCTAAGATGGCAAGCAATTTAATGTGAGTGCAATCATGTAAAACCTATTTCCAGATTAGTTGTGTTGCATCATATATTTTCATTATAAATCTTACCTAGATTTCAACATAACCCAAATGAGCTCTGATACAGTACAGGCTTTGCAATGACATACTGTCTTCTGCACATTCCCAAGATGACCACAGAAATATGAACTTTACCAAATAACTCTTTCCTAGCTGATACCTTAGGTTGAAGATGGCAGGGAAGTGGGTCTTCCATGTATCCTACTCACCTTTCACCTAGATAACAGCAACAGGACCCTTGTTGGGCACTAAGTTTCTAGTCTCTCCTTTCACTAATCCATCCCCCACAGACCTGCCAAAATCATTTCCCTAAAGTAAAAGCCTGATTATGTTACCCTTGACTAAAAAACAAAAACAAGAAAAAACCTTGAATGTCTGCCTCTCATCTCCAGAAGAAAACACATTTCTGTCATGGTCAGTATGTCGTTCGTAGTCTGGCTCCAGCCTATCTTTCCAGACTTAGATACATGTAACTCCTTTTCACATACTCTACATTTCAGTCAAACCAGCCTACTCACTGCTTCTTGAACCCATCTGGAACCCTCTTTCTGGCTTCCAAGTCTTTGCACAGTCTCACACATCTAGAGGGACTTGCTTACCTCAAGGCTCAGATCACCTGTCTTCTACAGAAAACCTTTCCTGAGATCCTGAGTTGTTGGTACCCTTTATCCAGAGAGAGAGAGAGACACACACACACACACACACACACACACACACACACACACATATATATATATATATATATATATATATATATATATATATATATATAGAGAGAGAGAGAGAGAGAGAGAGAGAGAGAGAGAGAGAGAGGAGTCTACAGTAGAATGTCAGTTTCTTAAGGGAAAGAGCTAGATTGTTCTCTTTCTTAAAACATTTCTTTGTATTCCTATTGCAAAAGGTAGACACTTAATAAATGCTTTTTAGATGAAATGAGAATCCCATCCTTCTCCCTCCAAATAAGCTTCTACAGCCACTCAACTCTTTGGACAAAGTTTCCCTTCCTAGGTTAGATTGAAAGGTTCAGACAATTTTTCTGGTTTCCACCATTCCTTTCTGTGCTCTGAATCTAAATAAAGATCTTGTTCCAATGGTGGCTGCACCCAATTATTTGTGGCCCTAGTTCATTATACTTCATTCACTTGTCACAAACATTCATTATTATGGCATCTAGAATAATCCAGAAATAAGAAAAGTAGGTGCACACTCAAAGAAAAGATGGCATTTTCTACTTGCTAGCCTACAAATCTGCAGTGTTTCTTTTCATGAAAAACCTAGCAATCAATCTGTCTGTACACTTTTCAGAATTGATAAGCCTTTTTCTGAAATGAAACATACAAGATAATCAATCAACACACATTTTTTTTTAAAACTAGGCCTAGGTGTGAGGGATATAAAATAAAAACTTGGCATGCCCAGGCTTCAAGGGTGTGGTATTTTAATGGCAAATGCAACATATTTTCATATAAGTCCTTAAATACTTAGAAATTGTGGAAGAGAAGAAACCCTCAACTCAAGTGTGTTTTGTTTAGTGTTACTACTAGCACTTCGCTTACCTGTCATACTTTCTTCTCCTTGCACACTGGAACTATCTTAAATCTCTTAAGGAGTAATTTTGGGTTAATGCTGTTCTTTCTAGGGACATGTTCTGATGGTAAGGAAGTGGTCTGCTTTGTTTTTGAGCTGTCGGAAGCCTAATGGGCTAATCCACTTCCATTTCCAAAGCTGGAAAGCTACATTAAGTGAAAACCAATCTGGCTGATTAATGCATTAGGCATTTCATTGATTCCCTCCACAGAGCGTCATCTTACAAATGCATGTGTTGTTTATGCTTCCAACATAGGATACATGAGAGCTACCAATTTGGGAAAGGCTCAGTTCTCTGACATTCTCAACTTAAGGTATCAACTAGGAGGAAGATATTTGGTCAGGTCCATACTGAACTTAGCCCCAGGGGCAAGTTCATAGTAAGGAAAGAGGAATTCTAAAACGTTAGAAACTCGGAAGCAAAAAAATGTCCAAGTTAGAAGGGGCTTGAGAAATAATCTAGTCATATTTCTCTTTGGTAAATAAGGTGCAGCACAATGCATAAAGAAATCGACCAGGACTAAGAATACCTGTATCACAGTCCTGGTTCTGCCATTAACCACCTAGATGATTACGCAAATCATTTGACTTCTCCATTTTTCATTTTCCCCCACCACAAAATGTGGGGGTTGGAATGAAAAGTCTCCAAAACTTTGCCTATTTATTTTTCAATTTCTATGAATCTGTGAATTTGAGTCTCAAAGAAAAGTGGCTTTTCAAAGTCACGCAACTGATGGATGGAAGAACAGTTAATAAATGTTTATTAAGCCCCTACTATGCGCTAAGTACTATGCTAAGCTGGAGAGAGAAAGAAAAAGACATGGCTTGTTCTCAAGAAGCTCACAATCTAATGGGGGAGACAACTTGAAAGTGGAAAAACAAGACATAAAGATATTGTATTGAAAATAATCAAAAGGGATGACACAAAAATTAAATGGGATCAGAAAATCTTTTTTTTCCAATTCTTTGCTAATGAAAAAAATGCTGCCATAAATATTTTAATGCGTATGGGTTATTTCCTATCAATGGCCTCCTTGGGGTATAAGCCTACGGATAAAATTTCTGGGTAAAATAGTATGGATAGTTTCATAATTTTATATATATAATTCAAAAGTGTTTTCCAAAATGATTGTACTGATTCACAGATACGCCAACAATGTATCAGTACGTTTATCTTCCTATAAGCCCTCTAACACTGATTATTTCCATTTTTTTCATTTTTGTCAATTTGTAGAGTGTGAAGTGAAACTTCAGAGTGGTTTGGATGTGCATTACTCTATTAGTGATTTTGAATTTTTGAAGAAATACTTATAACCATTGGCCAATTATCTTTTGGGGAATAATGTTCATTATGTACATATATATATAAGTATACATGTATATGCATATATGTGAATATACTTAAATATGCATCTTATAGATGCATTATATACATACATATATTATTTATATATCTCGAACAACAAACTTCTGTGAGAGAAATAGGATATAATTCACCCCCCCATTAATCTGCTTCTCTTCTTATTTTAGATGCCTTAATTTTGTGCTAAAGATTTTCAGTTTAACAGAATCAAGGTTATTTTGACATCTGCAAGTGATTTTTCCCTCATTTGATTAATAATATATTTTCTGCCCATAGCTGTGAGTGATGATCTGCTTCTCCTCATTTTTAAAAATAGTATGATCTTTAATTTTGAGGTCATGTCTACAAATAGAATGTAATGCAACATCAGGTGTAAGGTACTGGTCTAAGTCAAATTTCTACCCTTTTTTTCCAGCTTTTCCAGATTTTTTTTAATCTAATAGGGAATTTGCTCCTAAGTAATATATATTTTCTGATTTATCAAAAATTAGATTATTGAGCTCCACTGTTTCTCATTCTCCCTTCTCTAATGTGTTCACTGATCTCTGTTTTTAATACAATTTTATAATATAAATGTTTTATGATATAAAGTTCATGAGTGCTGTTTCTTCTTTGTTCTTACTCTTCTCAATATTTCCTTTGACATTCTAAATCTTCCCTGTTTTCAAATCCCTGTTTGTTAAGTCTCTATTTGGGACTCTGTCTTTTATTTCCCTGTTGTAAATATTTTATTGAGTTCTAGAAAACATCCTTTTGACAGAATGATTGGTATACCATTAAAATTGTAAATTTATCTTATTAGTAATGTGATTTTTCTCACAATAGCATGACCCAGCCATGAACACTGAATAGGCCTCCGTCTGTTTAAGTTTTCTTTATTTCTTTAAGGAGCACTTTTAAAATCAATCTATAAAAGTCTTTTATGGACTTTGGTAGATTAGATTTCCTAGATAATTTATACAGTTTGTTGCTATTGGAATGACATTTCCTTTTTTACTATTACCTCATATTTTGCTATTATTATAGAGAGATGCTGTTGACTCATTTTTTAGCCTGCAATTTGACTGAAGCTATTGTCTCAATTAGTAACTTGGTTGATTCCCTAGAATTTTGACAGTATACAATATAATCAGCAAATAGAGATAGTTTTGTTTCCTATTTACATTTCTCTTTACAATTAATTTCTTTTTATTTTCTAGCTCTTTTCTTTTCTGAAATTGAATTATTTAAGATCATCATTTGGTTTTCTGTTAGTTTGGGTATTTTATGTTTTCAAAGGTATTTTATCTTTTGTGTTCTGATATAAATTGTGCACACAGTAGATTCTGACAATTTCATTTCTTCTGATTCAGCTGTGAACTCACCTTGTTTGCTTGCTGTTTTGTTCATTTGATTTTCTGCCCTCTTCTTTTTAATCAAATTATCAAGAGGTCAAAAGCGTTACCTTTTTTTATTAGTTTTCCCCAAGAATCAATTTTTCATTTTAGTTATACTTTCCTGTTTGTCTGTTTCTCCTCTAATTTTTAATAACTCTCCATTATATTTTATATTTATTTGTTGGTTTTCCATTTTTAAATGAATATTTTGTTCATTAAACCTTTTTTTCTATTTTGTTAATATATGTTTTCGGGTATGATTTTTGCTGTGAGGACTACTTTAGTTACATCCCAGAACTTTTTAGTATGTTGTTTCATTACTTTTTCTGTCATATAATTATTCACTGCTTCTATGCATTATTCTTTAATTCACTCATTATTTAGGATTTTTTTGTTAAGTCTCTATTTGGGACTCTGTCTTTTATTTCCCTGAATCAACTGTTAATTTAACTGTGCTGGTCTATAAAGGATGACTTTACTATTTCTGATTCTTTTTTTTACAATTTTCTTTGCAGTACATCTATGTCTTAATATTACTTTGGTAAAAATTCCATGTGGTTCCGAGAAATATGTGTATGTATGTCTATGTTCTTCACCAAACAACAGAAACATGGAAAGGTAAATACAAAAACCAAAGACAACAACAAAATTGGTATTTCTAGGAGTGACACATACTACAAAGCAATAACACATTTCAGGAAAGGGAACTCAAGATACTGACTTCAGAATCGGTAATTCCATAAGGAAGGCTGAGACGAAAGAAGGACTAAACAAATACAAAGGGCATGAGTTAAATAATAAAGCTCTAGAACAGACAGCAAGAGAAGATAAAGAGTGGAAAGAATGAAGATGAAATCATTTTTAGAAAAAAAGGCACAAAAAAACACAGCTATTTAAAGGCAAGGGAGATTCACTTAACTGAGCAAAAAAATGGGAAAACAATTAAACTAGGTAAGAGGAAGAGTGAAAAAGGAACTAATAAAGAAAGACCCTAAAACTAAAGAAAGTGGTAACAAATAAGAAAAGGGGAGTAGTCTAAACATGAGGGGAAGAGAACCTATGGAAATAACTTATGAATGCTTTGAATGTCTTTTTTTATTAACTGTTCATCTTTTTCATTAATGATTAGGGTCAGGTTTGTAGGCTATATCTGACTGGGTTGCATGTTGAGTTCCTTTGTTCTTTAGAAAATGAATTTCATCATTTGCACCCTCGAGTGTGGTTTACTTTTTTTTTTAATCTGCAGCCAGTCTTTGGATTTCTTTATTTTTCCTGTACTCAGAAGTGATGGGCCATTACTATTGAATGATATTTTTTCAGGTTTTTATTAAACTTGTATTTTTTTGAGATACTTAAAAATGTTTAATTTGTCTTTATGGAACGTCATCTTGGAATCAATATATTTCACTTTTCGGGATCATTTTTAATGTCATTGCTTTTGTGCTCTCTTCTTCCAGACTATCTTTTACTTCTTGTTTGCATTCTCAATCAGTTACTCTATCTTTCCTGTATAAATTTAAGGTTTTCTATTCTACTAACAATTTTGGCCATATAGGCATTAAACTCTGCTTCCATACTTTTCCTTTGTATTTTAGTTAATCAAGCAGCAGTTGGATGTCTTTTTCTGCTCTCTAAGTAAATCATAGGGTCTTCTGTCTTATCAGATATTAATTCACTTTCTTTTGTCTTACAATATTTATTCAAAAATATCTAGAATCATTTAGAGTACCTTTAGGTAGCCATATTTCCTTATTATTAATACCTTTGCTGTTGGTTGGGGCAGCTAGGTGGTGCAGTGGATGGAGTACCAGTGCAGGAGTCAGGAGGACCTGAGTTCAAATCTCACCTCAGATACTTGACAGTCACTAGCTGTATGACCTTGGGAAAGTCATTTAACCCCAATTTAACCCATCCTGGCTCATCTCCAGTCATCCTGATGGTCACTGGATTCAGATGGCTCTGGAGGAGAAGTGAAGCTGGTGACCTGCATAGCCCTCCCTCACTCAAAACAAAGTCAAGTGCAAGTCATGTCATTATTTCTCTGATGGCATGGTCTTCTTTGGCAATGAAGGATAAACACACCTACTTATATTTAAGATATTTAACTGAGATCACTAGCTCTTTCTCTTTAACCCTTATGTTCCCCTATTACTCACTTTTCGACTCACTTTTTTTAATCACATATTTTATTGATGGCGATCCTCAAGTATATTCTGGCATCCTCCCATACTAAGCAATTCACATTTAACTGATCTCAGTCTCTGCCCCAAGTGACTTCTGGGGTTAGGCTGGGGTGTTGGGACAGAATTGACCTTAGCTGCATGCTGGGTACTTTCCCTCAGGCTTAATGCAGTACAATACCATGATGCACACTAGAATCCTGCTCTACTTCCCTCTTTTTCTCAGTTCTCTGGCTGCGCTCTCTTGTAACACAGGGTACTTTCCTAACTTTAGTAAGCAACCTTTTGGTTTTCTGGGGCACTCAGAGGAAAATAAAGAACAGAATTGAATTCTGTTGCACAGCAGTGGGACAGATTATACATCATTGCCAGAGCATGTTTGTGGTGGAGGAGGGGGTATTGAGTGAATGACTTGAGGGGTAGGGATTAACCTTGTCTGTTGTTACTTCATCAGGTTATTGCCTTGTTAATTTTCTTGAAGTCCTGGGCCAAGGTCAGCAAACTATGGTTGAAGGCCAGATCTGACCACCTGTTTGTAAGCTATGGATAGTTTTTTTACATCATTTTTATATGCCGCCATTTTTTTAAAATGTAAGTATTCTTAACCAAAAAACAGTTGGCCAAATTTGACTCATGTGCTAAATGGCTCGGTAGTTTGCTGACCACTATCCTAGACCATGGAGATAGCAGAAATTGCTTTATCTCTTAAACATAATTCCTATTTCAGAGTCATTTAGAAGTCATGAGGATTGGAGAAAATGTCTAATCTACCATCTTATTGGTCATTTGACTTAAAAGTTGGTTCTCAAATTTCAAAACTGATTTGTATTACATATTGGGGTCATAAGTCCCTAAAACTTAATTAGTGTGTTTAATATGAGATCCAGCAATACTTTCCTAGTTAGTGATTCCTTAACTGTGTCAGACCATAAAAGTTAGCACTACTACGAAAGTCACTAAGCTACTTCTTTACATTTTTACCAAACGATCAGGAACTGTTTAGCAGCAACTAGCCCAGGGGTGAGTGAGAAGAAATTGTTTCCTTGTCTGTGTTTATGGTCTTTGACAAATGGGTTTTCAGCCCATTCTGACAGATTTTTCTCACTGAATGATCCATCAACCCTTGCTCTCATCACCTGGATCTCATCTTCATAATAGTATTAAAATTCAGATGGATTTTACACTACAAATAAAAATGAATTTGAATGCCTCGGTTCCCCACTGGAAACCTGAGCACTGTAAATGTCAAACGGGTCCTGCTTTTAGAAGCAATCCAGACACTTCAGAATGATGAGTTGCTTCCTGTCACCTTTGCTAAATTTGCATTAGTTCTGTGGTGCTCCTTCACCTGTGCAAGGAAACAATCTGTGTTTTGTCTTTCCATTTAGGGTGAAAAGCTCTGTAAGCACATAGTATACCCCTTATGACAGATGATGAATGGCTGCCTATTTCAAGAACTAGCCAAGAAAATACCCAACTGCGGAGGCCCCCGCTCTCAGATTAATTAGCCAGTTAGACAGGGAAAACAAAACTCAAACCAAACCCACACCCCAACACATGCCATGAATTTTCCCAAACAATAGAGCACAGTCTGCCAAATGACAATTAGATCAGTGTCTGAATGATGAGAAATAGATTGAGAGCCAAGAGAGATAGAGACAAGTGGGAAGGAAAAGAGAAATCCAGAAACCTTTGCTTCAGTCATCAGACATAGAAGGAACATACACTGGAAGCAGTTAGGCTAAAGATTCATCCCCTGTTCATTAAAATGAGAACTCTTCAGCTTTCCAAATTCACGGATTCTCATCCATCATTACAGTGGATCTGAGCACCAAGAAAAGAAGGTTCCTTTCAACTTAAATGTTCTTATGATGTAGAAATGAGTGAGGTGACAGGGCAAGGAAAGGAGGATGCAGAGGGCAGAGTTTAGAGAGAAAACCTAAGAGTTTTGCATTTTCTACACAAACGTACAAAACCCTCAACTTTATCAAGCACTCAGCAATCATTCAAATCTAATATCCAAACCAGAGCAGACAGTAGAAGCCTGGGGAGTGGGTAAGGGAAAAGGGGTAAAGGAAGAGAATGGGGCAAAGTGAGAGGAAAAGAATAAGGAAAGGAAAAAATATTAAGCATTTTCTTTACAGCTCTTTTAAAAACTCCTTCCTTAATCCAAAGAACTAAAAGTTTTGCTGGAAAACATTGCACAATCTCCCTCGAAGTGTGAGGCATCCATAAGTCCACAAAGGCCAGCAAGGCTGCCACTTCAGAGGGAGGCTGGGTTATTATTTTGGCACCTCTGTCATCGGCTGTCACTTCAATTCCACTTTATCAAATTACTGATTTTGCTAGAAGCGTTTGGATTAAATGGAGAGAAAGGTACACACATCCAAACATGTGCACACATAGTTGTCATCACATCGATGCTGAAATTTCATAATTATATGTCACAGTGACAGAAGCACCAGAGTGCAGTAGAGGAACTGGATTATGATCGCTCAGAGTATCCACGGCTTACTGTTGAAATGTCTCATCGCATCTGTCTGTGTACAAGACAATAATGATGGACAACACAGTGTCCAGGACTGGGCACGGTGCGTGGCACATGATAAGTGCTTAACAAATGATTGTTCCAGAAAGTGCAATGGACCGCGAGTCTGGAGACTAGAGGGGAAGCCTTATCATTGCCATTAACTTGCTATATGACCTTATGCAAGTACTTCGCCTCTCTGGGACTTCCTCTCACTAGTGATAAAATAATGGTTTTATAATCTGGCCCCTTCCCATCTTTCCAGGTTTCTTACACCTTATTCCACTCTATATAACCTTCTATCCAACAATTGACCTTCTTGCACAAGATAGCCATTTTCACTAGTCACCCTTAACTAAGATAAGCCTCCCCTCTGCCTCCTGACTTCCTTCAAATCTCGGTTCAAATTCCTCCCTCTGTAAGAAACCTTTCCTGATCCCTGGTAATACTTGTGCCTTCTGCCATGAAATTATTTCCAATTTATTCTGTATATATCTTGTTATTACACAGTGGTTTGGAACTTGTCTCCCCAATTAGAACCTGAGTGTTTTGAGAGCAGGAACTATTTTTTGCCTTTTTTTGTATCCCTGGAGATTAGCATGGTGTCTTGCACTAACTGGTGCTTAGTATATGCTTGTTGATGAGTTTCAGGAACCTAGTCATATCAATTGATGGGAACAGTGTATGTTGCAAAAAATATCACAGTGATTTGTATTTCCCCCTTTTCTTTAAAATGGTGGGTTTTTGCAAGGTAGACCACATTGAAAAAAAATTATGATAAGTAGACTGGCCTCTGTTCAAATCTAAAGCATTTTGTTGCTGAGAAGAAAAATTAATATAGAGAAGGAAAGCTTTCTAATAAATGTGTAATCTTCCCATCAACTGTAGTGTCAGAGAATGACACTGAAGAAAATCTAACAGCAGGAAAGAGGACATGATCTTTGGACCCATGACTTCATTGATGTAGGGAACTCTCAATGTTAAGACTCCCTCTCTCCCAAGGCAGACTATTATTTTCTCTGAAACTAACAATCTTAAAAAGTTGTCTGTGTCATTTCCAGAACAAGTGACTTACTCAGGGTCACAAAGTTATTATGTCTCAGGAGCAGGATTTGAACCTATATTTTTGAGGATCTCCATCTACCAGGCCAGGTCACTTGTATTTGATACATGATAGCATTTAATCTATTGTTAAGTATGTTACGTTGCTGCTTTCCCCCCAGTCAAGGTGTCAGCAAGGCATATTAGAAAGAGGCCTAGGCCGACTTCCAAATAAAAAGATGTAAGTTCAAATCCATGTGCTGCTACACACCAGCTAGGGGACCCCAGGTAAGTCACTTAATCTCTCTGTGCCCTAGGAAATTATGACTTCAAGTTACAGAGGAGTTACTGATATTTACCAATGGAGTTTCTATATTAGCAGGTTCCTAGCCAATGAAACCCCAGATAGACACACTCACACAGACACACACACTCCCTCACCCTCCCTCACTGAAATAATACATTTAGACTGTTAGGGAGGAGCTGCTCTTTTTGTCTTTTATATTAAACTCCTACATGCAATTCAGCTATAAATGCATCTCCCCTAAGTCCCATTTGAAAATTCATTACTTATTCATCTTCCTACCTACCCTCTTAAGAAATAGGCAATAGACTTGGATATTTATATTCATTACAGATAAACTAGGATACAGTAATCAATGATGTTAACTGCATTTTCATTTTTTATTTTTACAGGGAGCATATAATAAATACACATTAATCCTTTCTTTTTGGTGACATCACTCTTCTAAACTAAAATCTTCTAAGCAGGAGCAAGTCAATTTGAGTTTTCATTATTATTTTGAGTCTACATAAACCAAAGAACCAACTTGAATGATGGAAAAAGAAATCCTGTTGCCAGGGGTGGGGAACCTGGGGCCTCCAGGCCACATGTAAACCTCTAGGTCCTCAAGTGTGGCCCTTGGACTGGATCCAAACTTCAGAAGAACAAATCTGTGAAGTTCAGATTAGTCAAAGGCCACACTTGAGGACCTAGAGGACCACATATGATTTGGAGGCCCCAGGTTCCCCATCCCTGCCCTAAGGCCCTGGGTGTGTATTTGGTGTCAGAGGGGGCATGGAACATGGCAGGCTGAAGTAGGACTCCTGTAACAAGTCATTTATCAAGGGCACCAACCTGCAATACACAGTGATAGGTTACTATGATAAAATGATAAAAATGATTAGCTCTGCCCTCATCACACTACTATATATATGTATATATATATATATATATATACATATATATATTCTAATAGATGGGATAGGATATCTACATAAATGAGGATAATTCAAGGGAAAACAGAGAGGAAGGAGGATGAGATACAAAATATTGTTAGGGAAATTTGAGGATTGAGAGATCAGTTTCAAGTGGGGTAGAGAAATGCTACTGTGACTGGACACTGAAAGAAGAGAAGCAATCTCAAAGGCAAAGATGAGGACAGAGTGTGTTCCAGTGATGATGGGAACATAGTGTGGTCTATGAAAATGAACAGAAAAAGGAGATGGCACATGTGTTTGAGAAAATGGCATACTTGGCTCAGTTTGCCTAGAACATAGCATGCATAAAAAGGGTGGGAGCTAGGGGAGAAGTAAATATGAACTCTTCCAGGAAAGGTAGAGTGGTAGTAGGTAGGGGAGAGCTTGAAATGCTGGGTTAGTGAGCTTGTGCTTTATTCTATAAGTAACAAAGAGTTGCTAAAGGATTTTCATCTAGGAAAGTCAAAACTATGCATTAGGAAGATTATATTGCCAGTTCTTCGAAAGGATACTTTGGAGAAGTGAGATATCAAAGACAGATGACCAACTAGACCTCTGCAATAGTAGCACAGATGAAAAATTATGAGCACTCTGAACTTAAAAATGGAAGGATGAGAGGAGACATGGATACAGGTTTGAGTAGAGAAGTGAAGGTAAAACCTTTTGGTTGTAACAGCAGAAATAGTTAGAGGCCCTTCTCGAAAGGGTAACTATGCAAACCAGTGACTCCTTGAAGTCCCAGAAACTACATATAGTAGGGGTTCTTCACCTTTTTTGTGAAAAAAAACCTTGCCATAGAAATAAAACCCGAGATGTCAAAGGGACTTCCACAGGGAAATTTGCTAGTAAAGAAAAGTCACAAAAGAATTAAAGTAATACATGGTTGTCTAACAATTGCTTTCCCCACCATGGTGTTTTATACTTTGGCCTCTAAAGATAAAAGATGGAAAATAAAAACAGAAAGCTAAGGAATAGAAATCTAGGGATGATCACCTGGCTGTTGCAGCTATTGACCAGCCATGGTATGGTTGACGACTATGTGAGGTATTTTGGAATTTCTGGGGCAATGAATGCCAAAGGGCAGGAATCAGGCATGAGGAAGGAATTCCAGTAGAATGCTGAGTGGTACACACTCAGCAAATTGTCAGTATCATCATATGAATAAAAGTAAATTAAGTTAGAATATTAAGGAGTCACCTTTAAAAACTGTCTAGAGTAAAAACTTATGAAAAAATGAGCATGTTTAATGCTTCCTTTACCTAATTTCTGTACATGGTTTTCACTTCAAGATATCTCATATTGACTATATTTGAGAAAAAATAGATTTAACCTTTCAAATAGGATTGACTTGAATATGTCTAATCAAAACCTGACTCTCCCACAAAAACCATTTTTCTAGCGCTTCTTTCCTTCAACACGTGTATTTATGCCATACAGAACATTTAAAAATGATTAAAAGGTATTGACTTACTTTTCTGTCGTCTACTTCCACACAGGAATTGCAATCTGTTTTAATATCCTGTAAGCCGGTGGGGAGGAGGAGGGGGGAAGAGAGGATGGAAAGAAAGAAAGAATTATCTCTGGTCATTTATAGTCAAAGGACAGGCAGCAGTGTTTTTGAACTGTAACTTTTAAAAAGGCATCAAATATCTAAGAGTTGTTTCTTGAACCATTACCCTTTATTGTGCATTAGAGTGGCATACAACTTCAAATTTGCATAGTTGACTTACCAAGGCCTTATGTAAGCCTTATTAGAAACATGTGAGGTGAAGTCAAAAGCTATGGCTCAGAAAACACAGAGATATGCCAGAATCAGCTCATAAAATAAAATGCCACCCTGAAGTTGACTTTCACATATGGAGATATTGTTACTAAACATAGGCAATGTCTTTCCCAATTTAACCTCAGACACTTTTCAGTAAAGATCCATCTACCTACACACTCCCTCCCCATAAATCCAAAAACCTATACTTATGTAATGGCAATCAAAGTAGGATCTTTTGCTGTCTTTCTGGATTGAGTTTTAGCCAATCAAGTGATCTGTGTTGATTTCTCAGACAGAAGTCCTGCCTTGATGGCATTGGTAATGTGTATAAATATTGTTACAGCCCTGTTAAACTTTGTTTTCCTAGAAACCAGAAGTTAAGGGCAGGAGCCCCTGGAGCTTGCTGCCAGGCAGAAGTGGGAAGAGTTTGGAGTGGAACTGGCCCCGGGAGCTGGGACAAGGAACAGGAGCAGAGAGCTGTCTGCGTGTGAACCCAGGCAAGATCTGGGAGCAGCCAGCCCACTGAAAAGGAGCTGTAGGGTTTGGCAGTCAGCTTCGGGTCAAGATGAGGGAGGACTTTTTTTGGACATTGTATATTGATTAAGGGGATTGTTCTTACAGTGACCTAGGGGTGGATGGTGTGGTATTTTCTGCTATCCCTTAAGGAGGCATTGTGCTAGAGAAGACTCTAGCCTGAGACTCCCTGACTTTGGGGATGCAATGATATATACTATATGCCATATGGCACACTGTGTGTTATGAGATACATATATGTATTATATAATATGTTTTGCTTAAGGATATTTCTATAAATGTTACACTTTATGGAATGATATTTAGTTTATTGCTGAATAGAGAGTTCATTATATTATGGGATGAGATGCTTAAAATCATTCAAAGCAGAAATCCTCAGGTGTGCTGCCATGATTGGCATTACAACCTATTATTTCAAGTTTTCATTCCATGTTTAACATTTAAACCATGAAGGCAAATTTATTCCTGTTCATTCTTCAAGTTCCATTGGTTCTTGGAGTAGTCACTAAGATGTTGATCCACGTTATGACTGTCTAGTACATATGCACCCAAAGCCACCATGTTGTTTTGTGAGGGTTAACTGGAAAATGAGAAGTAGCAGGGTGTGGTGGTGAGAAGGAAAACCTTGGAGTTAGAAATATCGGGGTTCAAGACCTTTGGGAACAAACTGGCTTAGTGATTTTCAGCAAGGGACTTGCTCTCTTAGAGCCCACCCCAGGCAACTCTTGAAGATTATAGGAAGGGACTTCAACAATTCCTACACTGGTGAAGTCACAGGTGTGGACCTAAAAATGATTGGAAGGGAGCAAAAGCTCATTAATATTTTAGAAAAATAAAGATGCTGTGCAGGATTCCTCCTTAAAACTATGTCAGCAGCAAAGGTTGATATATAGGCAAGGTTTGTTCTAGCAGGCAATTTTGAAAAGGTAAAATAAAGCAAAGAATGTCCATTTCTAAATGACATTCTCTTGAAAGGAAACAGCATAATTGAACACTAAACACTCAGTTTCATTAAATGCAAGTAAAGGGGACCATTTATCAGGTGAGGTGATGAGAGTAGATCTCTAATATAGCTCATTTAGGCTATATATCCCACTTGTTTCTTCAGTGGGTTAATTTTGCCCCCAAAGATCCAGGGAAATAATTGTCTTAATTTGCTGCCCGTTCTTGAGTCAGAGGATACTTGAAAACACCAGAGGGATGTAAAATGGTAGCCTCAGAGAAACAAAGGCTCAAATAATGCACACTAAGCTTTTCCTAAGGAAAACTCCCTTCAAATAGGTCTGCTGAGGAGAGTGAGTAATGGCAGATTATCACATTATGGGAGCGATGAAAATAACGCAGACTTCTCTGAGATGAAAGTTACTATTCTAGAGACAAGGTGACAACCTCTTCTCAGGTCTTTGTTACATCACTCTCACTCTGGGATGCCTGCATTTCCCTTCTCTCCTCTCCTGGAAATCAGATGGATTTTCCAGAGGTAACCTGGATCAGATTTAGGTTCAGTCAGCAAAAGTGGCAGGTGTTAACCAGCTAACCAACTAAGTCAATAAACAAAGGACTGGTTTTTTATCTGCCATTGAAGACCCGGCCAGCAACACACAAAGCCATCTGGCCCAATCAGCACTCTTCCCATTTTCCCAAGATTATTCAATTTATTCTTGTCAGGATTAATTTACTAAACCCATGCTGGACTTTTTTATTTAGATGACATTGCTGGTTTGTCATCCTGCAGATCAACACTGCTGGGCCCCTGGAGGACTGCATTTTGCTTCTGAACGATGTTGGACCAAAACGGAAAAATGTCACTTTTACAGTAGTCAATTATTGTTGGTATCATGCCTCCTATGTCTGGTGTCTCTGGATGGTCCATGACCTGACCTTTTCCAGAGCAGAGGGAGTCACGTAAGTACCTCATCCCAACATGATGATTTTGCTTGGAAAATAGTTCAACTCTCTAAGTATTAAGTATGAATTCTGAGCCATGTTCTTCTGGATAAGCAATCAATTTCCCTAAGGAAAATAATCATTCTCCTTTCCATAGTTAGATCTCAGATTAACCCCTCCCTAACCTGCTAGGAACAAGCCAACAACATTTTGTGTGTGTGTGTGTGTGTGTGTGTGTGTGTGTGAGAGAGAGAGAGAGACAGAGACAGAGACAGAGACAGAGACAGAGACAGACAGAGATATAGAGTCAGAGACAGGCAGATAGACAGGGAGAGAGACAGACAGAAACAGAGACATACAGAGAGACACAGAGAGATAAAGACAAAGAGAGCTAGATGCAGAGAAAGAGACAGAGACAAAGAGAGAAGGAAAAAAGAGGGAAAGATAAAAAGAAAGCAAGGAAGAAAATAAGGAAGGAAGAACACAAAGAAGAAGGAGAAAGAATCTGATAAGAGAAGCACTTGGGACTTGGAAAGAGATCTATTTTTAAAGCCTCCCTTCCATGGGTTTTGAAACTGAGTCCCTTTTGGACATCAAAATGCTCTGACATCTGTGCACTTTTCAAAAGCTGGTCATTCCTTGTAGAATTCTTCCTCTTTTGTGATTTGGCTGCTTTAGATGGATCCTGTAGGTCAGGAACATCGAGGCTTAAAATGCGGGTCACTCAAAAGCGCATGCCTATTGTCTTGGTCTTCTGCATTCACATCATACAGATGCCCCCAAGTGCATAATGGCCAAAGGTCCACGTGAATGGGTGGAGAATGAGGATTGATTGTTCCAAGGCAGCCATGGCGAATTCAGACAGGGAGCAAGAAGCTTCCTGTGGTTATCCTTTATTCTGGGTATTTTACCATTTATCACTAAGGAAAGGATGGCCTGGATAAGAAACTAATATGCTGAGATCTAAGACCCAGGAGAGGAAAATGATGCCTTTACAAAAGGCCAGGATAGGCTAATCCCTTGCCTGTGTACTTAAATAGATTCAGGTGCTTCTGGAAGTGAGACCTTCTGCTTTTAAAATAAGGACTGAGAGGAAGATGATAATTATAAATTATAGAAGGGCAGTTATAGGAAGCAGAATAGTTTGCTTATACAGCTGATGCATGTTAAGTCTATCCAACCCACACTCCTTTTGACTTGGAATTTGTAAAAGATGTCAATAGGGCAGGAATGTCTGGCCAGTGGGACTATAAATTTACCTTTAATTGCGGGGTTCTCAACCTCTATGGCTCCCTTTCAGTGGCTAGATGGCATAGCCAGGAAGATCTGTATTCAAATCTTCCTTCAGACATTAGCTATATAATCCTAGGCAAGTCTTTTAGCCTCTCTCAGTCTCAGCTTTTTCATCTGTAAAATGGGGATAATAACAGCTTCTACCTCCCCAGATTCCAGGGAAGATCATATGTGGTAATCTATGTAAAGTACTTTCAAAATCTTTAAAGCACTATATAATTATATCCACATGGTGCCAAATGTTTCTCCCTGATCATGGGCTCAGAAGTTCTAGTTTCTTTTTGTCTGTCTTAGACTCATCACAGGTGGCACTGTATGATTTATGGACATCCACTAAAACAAATTGAGACAAAAGGAAATGCAGCATTTACTCAGGGAAGTATTTGTGGAGCGCAATACAATGAAATAAAACAATAACTCATTCAACCAACATTAGGCACCTATGATTTATGAGGCACTATGTTAGAGGTTGGGGCTATAAAAATAAAAACAAACTAGAAACAAAAACAAAAACAAACAAAAAAAGAATAAAAACAAACTGAAAACAAGATTAAAACTACCTGTAAGGAGCTCAGTATACTCTCCTAGGGGCAAAAGAGTACATATAGATCAATAAATACAAAGTAATATATTGGGGTGATTCACACCAACAGCTCGAGGTAGTTGGAATAGGCTTTGTATATGAGACATCATCTGAACTGGCCTTGAAGGACTTTTGGTAATCTATAAGGTAGAAATGAGGAGGGAGCAGATGGTGAACATGAGCTTTGGTTCCTGGTGGGTTTCCAATACCATCCTGTCTTAAGGGGGAGTCATCTAGATCTCTCCTTTATCTATTCACTTAAAAAAACCCACCCTGGGTTTTTCCTCTTTCTAGGTCCATTCAAGAAAACCCAACAACTTTCACTTTCTTATCCATCCCGTTTAGTGTTTAAAGTTATCTAAGCCACTCTCAGATCTATGGAACAGACATTGAGCATTTAAATCTATAAGGTCTTTCGCAAATTCACGTCAAATATAAACTACAGCACCTATAGCATCAATAAATATTTCTCTTCTGCTTCCCTGCAATCAGTCCCCCAGAATGTGTTTCACAAGAAACTCTTGTAATTTCCATTGTTAACGTTGTGTAGAGGTTAACGTTCCTACCCTCCCGGACAAGTAATCACAACAAAATAGACTCTTTCACAACTGCTTTGCCCCCAGGTCAAACAAATCTTCTACCTTAAGACAAAAACAAAAGAAATACTTCTTGGAAGTTGATGCTAATGGGGGAAATAAAGTCAAAGACATCAACTAGCTATATATCACTGCTCAAAAAGGTTGTGGCATATATCCGGAGGCTCTAGTTTTACATGGCATTTTTACAAAGAGCGTTTCTTCTCATAACTGGGGCATTTGTTTATATTATTAATTCATTCTGACCCAAGAAAGTCAAGCATATGTTTTATTAGAACTGGGTGGTAGAAAGAGCATAGACTTAAAGGCAGGTCCCCTAAGGCTGGAATGCTGCTTTCCATATTTAGAAGCTATGTGACTCTAGGCAGATCACTGAACTGCTTGGGACCTCGATTTGTTCACCTGTAAAATGGTGATATTATACCTCCCATCTTAAACAGACAATAATTTTGTAAGCCTCAACTCAGTATGTCAACATGGGTTCTTAAAATGCAGAACCATATCTGAAGGCTATCCAACTGCGATGATTCGTTGTAGGATGAGGTCTTTATTGTCAAGAAGACAAGAAGACCTCTGTCACCTAGGACCTCTGTACTATGGGCAAATGACCTTACTACTTAGCAACTACCAGGTAATTCTCTAAATATCTATATCTATATATAGTGTATCTATATATAGTATACATATATTATATATGTATACATATATGTATATATGTGTGTGTGTGTATAGTTTAAAGAGTTCCTAGTTCACTTGCTCACTGCTTGCTGCTCTAGTGAAATTACAGGAAGGGGAGGGCAATACTGAGATAATATTTGCTAGAGGAACACTGGCATCCTTGACGTTCCTCCAGCAAGATGCTATGGTGACTCCAGGCTCATTGGCCTCTCTTCATGCCTCTCTCTCCCCCCTTTTCTCTGCCTCCTGTCTTCCTGAAGGTCCAGCTAAATTCTTAACTCCTGAAAAAAGCCATCCCTCTTAATGCTCTCGCCTTCCCTCTGTTGATCATATCCTACCTATCATTTATCCATCACGTTTGTACATAACTGTTAGCATGTTATCTCCTCAACTAGATTAAAAGAAAAATTTTGACAGCAGGGACTGCCTTTTGCTTTCTTCATAATCACAATACTTAGCACAGGGCTTGGCCTAGAGCAGATTTTTAATAAATACTAGCTGACTAATCATCATTATGTATAATTATTGGCATTTTAGCACTGGGAGGGGCCTTAGATCATAGGCTCTTCATTTTGGTTTTAATCTATTATCCAGTCTGGTCCCCTCATTTATACAAAAGAAAACCAAGGACCAGAAAGTTTAGACGATTTGACCAAAGATGCTCAATGGAATATAAGTAGTGGAAGAGGCAGAACTAAGATCCTAGCTCCCTGTGCCTTATTTTCTTTCTAAAATACTGCGCATATGTTTTGAGTTAAATTTTTTAACTGAATTATTGTACATAATAAGGATAAAGATAAGGGCAGCTAGGTGGCGCAGTGGATAGAGAGCTGGTCCTAGAGGCAGAAAGACGTGAGTTCCTGGCCTCAGACACTTACTACTTCTGTTACCACGGACAAGTCACTTAACCTTGTTTGCCTCAGTTTCCTCATCTGTAAAATGAGCTGGAAAAGTAAATGTCAGTGTCTTTGCCAAGAAAATCCCAAATGGAATCATGGAGAGTCCAGCACAACTGAAAATGACCGAACATGAACCACATTGTGAGGCTAATCAATGGTACATACCAGAAGACAATCTAAAAAATATACATACATGAATTTAATTCAAAAGAATCCAAACTTGCACTACCACTAGAGTAAAAGTAAAATTTAAGTCAAAATCATAAAACCTCATGGATGGAGGATACGTTAAAAAGAATGTTCTTTTTTCCCCCCAGTAAAACAAATCCCACTAAGATCCTAAATTCAGTTGTTATATGCACTATCACAAGTAACCAGCAGATGGCAGCAAATAACTTTGCAAAGACTGCTTGGGAAAAAACTGGGAAGGAGAGTCACTGAACTTAAAACTTCTTGAAATACTAAGATCCTTGGATTTTTTTCAAAACCTAAACCTCAAATAACCATATATTCTAATTAATCAAACAATTGCTTGTCATGTATGAAACAACTTTATGAGGCATTGTATAAAGTCTATGATTAAAAAGGTTTTCCATACAGAAACCAAACTTCCATGAGATGACATGAAAAAGCCCTGTACCTATTAAGACGTCGCAAAAGAAAGAAAAGTATTTTCAATGAATTTTACCCAACTATAATGAAAAATGAAGGCATACATTGCAAAAATCATTAGGTATTGCATAGAGAAATAAATGCAATTATATAGTGCACATGTTGGCCTTAATAGAGGAAGCATTTTTTCAAATTAAACTTGACTCATACATAGATTTGAAAGTGAGTTACAATATATTAGTTGTGTGCATGTACATGCATGTATATACACAGATACATATATATGTATACATATACACGCACACACATAAATGTATATATGCACCTATGTATGTAAACAAGTAAGTATGGCTTTCCTTTTGGAAAAATCATTTGAGGTATGTATCTTATATTCAAATTAATGTAATATTTAATTTAGTAAGGGGCAAGTTACAGAGGCAGGGCTAAAAATCTTTATATTTTTTAATTGTGTGGAAGGATTCCCTAGATATGAAAGACTTGGGTGAGGAGAAGGTCTCATAGTACAGAATGAACTGTCAGCCTGATTTCGAGAGGACCAGAAGGTACTGTCCAAACGAAACTAGCAGATGCTTCATCCCAGATTCACCACCTCTTTTCCCACCCCCAATTGCTCTTACTTCCCCTTCCTGCGTTGTTCAGGCAGCTGCTACAGCCCAGAACTTGGCTACTGCCAACAGACCTGCCAGCAGAAATGAGCTGGGATCCATGCCTACTCAGATTCTCCCCTTGGGTCTCCTCAAAATTAAATTTAAAGGAGAAGAGAAACCTCTACAGGTATATGCAATATGTCACCAAGGTGGACCCAAACCAAGGGTCTGCTTGCAAATAGAATCTATGCATTTGCATCACAGTAGGGGCTTAATGAGAGCCTTTTAATTAATTGTAAGTAGATTTACCCATATGAGTGGTTAATCATACTTCTTTTTGTACCAAATAAATGGTAGTAGAGCTTCAAAATCGAATACTTTTTAAAAGTATGTTTCAACTAGTTTCCATCTCCACAAGTTGCTGAATTAAAAATCCAATGAGTGAAAAGGAATAAAATTAAGAGCTATATCCTTAATTCTAAAAGCTCAGGTCTATCTCTTGGGTTCCTGCCAGCTTGGCAGCTTCAACCTGTATTTTTGTAAGGGTGCAGAAATTCAAACAAGCTGTCAGAACAGCTGTATACCCATAAAAAAAAGGAAAACGACAACGAAAACCAACTCTGTATTTCTTTTGGCTTTTAACCTTTTGGACAAATCTCAGCACTTCATTGAAATGTAATGTGTAAATTACAGGGTCACTGAAGCTCTGAAGGAGGAAAATAAAATGTTCTGCCAACACACCAGGAGCAAGTAGAAAGTTGGACCAGCCTCCTTTGATGTAACAGAAGTAGCTGCATTGAAATAAACAAATGAAAAAATAATCAAAAAGAAAACAAATGCAAAGGACTGGAATGAAAGCAAGCATAGCATAGATAGAAAGCTGGAAAGTATCTCAGGAACCATCTAGTAAAACCATCTCTTTACAAATAGGGAAACTGAGGCTCAGGTAAGTGAAGTGATTGGTCCAAAGTCATTCAAATGGCAGAACTGTTGTTTGAGTGCAGAGATTCTTACTCCAAATCCAGGAGACAATGCTGTTAGGTACACCTTTGTCGGGCTCTGTGAGATGCACTTGAAAGACACAGACCAACACTTCTGATAAGAATAGATGCTTTCATCAGGGGGAGCCAAGGCTGCATAACAGCACCACTCCTTTTGATTTATAAATAGCAAGGGAAAAAATAGAGAGAGAGATGAAAAAGAATGCAGGCTAGTTTGGGGAGAATGTGAAGGTTAAACTGTCCTGCCTGGATAGAGAAGATTTTGCTAGAGAATGATGCCCTTTGTATCTGGAACATGGAGCTGATGGCCATACAAGACTGAATCATCTAGCTGAAACTTGAAATCTTCACATGGAGAAGTAATGCAGTCCAGATACAGGTTATGAATAAAAATTGTCATTTAATTATTGGCACTTTGATAGCAGCTTTCACTGAAGGGTTCCAGGAGGCAATTATCTAAATGAAGTATAATACACTTGTGGTAATAAACTTATTTGGAGTTTAAGAAACTGAGACAAAGGTAAAGGAACTTTCCTAAAGTCATTCAGTACCTTTGTAATTGAGCAGACCCAGTTCCTGGTTTAAAGGAATAATGAATAATGATGGAACAGCACTTGTTTTTTACTTCCTCATATGTTCTCATATTTAGCATCTCATTTCTTCTCACAACAACCCTCTAGTGCAGATGGCTGATTCTCCCAATTAGACAGCTAAGGAAACTAAGTCACAAAGCATTCCTTCAGTGTCAGAGACTTATGTAGTGACTGAGTCAGGGTGAAAACTCATTTCTTGACTTCCAGTCTAAGACTCTTTCTGTAGAATTATGTGTATTTATTGAATATCTCTTCTCTGTGTTTAGTAAAGCTGGGTATGTCTATCCTATCTATGTCAGGTGTGACACATATAGCACTCTGGAGGAGTGGATGGAGTATAGGACATGGAGTCAAGGATGCCAGAGTCCAGTCTTCCTGCCTCTGAAAGCAGATTTGGTTTAGTGGAGGGGCACTCAATTGTTATGGGCTTTGGCAACTGTCTAAGATTTTAGTTAAAGATGGGTTATATTCTCTATCAGGGTGTGAAATCATAGGCTCTTGATAGCTACACTGTATACTTATGAAAATATTAAAAACATTTAAATTGGGGGAGGGAGAAAGTATGTATTATACACACATAAATGCACATACCCTCAGAGTTGGAAGACACTTCACACAACCTATGCTTGATTAAAAATCCCATTTTCTCTATTTCTGACAAATATTTATCTCTGATTGTAGAGTTCAAGAATGGCAACTCTAATGATTCACAAGTTTCTTCCCCCTTACTTGTCATCCACCATCCAATAAACCTCAGTGGCTTCCTATTACATCTGGCATCAAATATAAAACCCTCTGTTTGGAAAGATATTACATCTCCTGATATGGGGCATTTCATTGACATGAAGAATTAGAATTAATTAATTAATTAGAATTTGCTCTCTCCTTATTTCTGCCTCCTGCCCTTACAGGTTTCCTTTGGGTCCCAGCTAACATACTACTCTTTAGAAGAAGGCTTCCTTAATGTTAGTGTCTTCTTTCTATTGATTTTTTCAATTCATTCTACATATATCTTATTTCTACAAAAATTGCTTTCATGTGGTCTCCCACATTATACCATGAGCCACTTGAGGGAAGAGTCATCTTTTTGCCTTTCTTTGTATCCCCAGCACCTAGCACAGTGTTTTGTAAACAGTGGTCCTTTAATAAATGCTTTGCTGACTTGCCTATTGTTGATTTATCCTTCTTGTTTTGTCTTGGCCTGCAAACCCTAGTTTCAGAGTTTATAAAATCCCAAGGGTAGAAGATGCCTTAGAATTCCTCTAATTCCTCTTCTAATTTAACAGATGGAGAGACAATGCCTTGTACCAGGTACCTGGGATAATGTGAGCACTCAATAAAAATTATAGAGAGGGGTACTTTCAGTACAGACAGAAGTCATCAGACCTTTCCCTCAATGAGCAGAACAGATTCTTCTAAGTGTATCTGCCCCTTCGGAAATAAGGGAATCTTGAAAGCTGCTTCAATTCAACACTCTATTGCTATTTTGCCCTAAGTAGTATTCTTATTAAAATCTCAGTACTCCATAAACAAAGCGGTTTAAACAGATAAGGATGATTTCTACTCCTCAACTCCAAGAATTCAATATTTAAAAGAGGCAAGTAGGATGATGGAAATAGGACCACACCAATGAAAGAATCTAAGAGCTGACTTGAGAGTCAGGAATACTTAGGTGTGACCCTTAGATGTGTTACCCTTGGCAAACTACTAAAAGAATTCCTTAGGGGGGCAATGAGAGGTTAAGATTAAAAAGAAGCATCCTGGCACTGTTGAAAGAGCATTGGATTTTGGTGTCAATGGACCTGGGTTCAAATTCCACTTCTGATGCTTAAAACCTATGTGACCTTGGACAAATCACTTAGACTCAATGGGCTACAGTTTCCTCTGTAAAATAAAGAGCTTAGATGAGATGACTCCCTTTGAGTCATGACCCTCTGAACCTATTATAAATTTCAGGGAAGGTACCCACAGGTACGTGCAGCAGGAAATTCTTCACTGGGAGTTCCCCAAACCAATAAAACCATACAGATCTAGAGCATAGAGCACAGATAATCCAGTCCCAGTACTTTACATATGAGGAAGTTGAGACCTACACTTGCCCAAGGTCCCACAAGAGAAAATGAATTAGGTTGGGTTTCAAAATCAGTTCCTGTGATTCGAGCAGGTCACTACAGCTTTAATGAACATTTGAGAAAACTCACACTTCCATGTTTCATGGGAAGCATCCATGGATAAGATGGCCTTCATGAGGGCTAACAAACATTCATGGGGGCTTTGCTGATTTCTGGAAACAGTCACAGATCTCCTTGGTAACTGACATTTGAATTGTCCATTTAGCCTCCAATCATCCTGTTAAGTGAAGCAATATTTTCTGTCATCACGACCTTGGTTTTTGCCCATTACTTTGTGGAAGAAAATGGATATTAGTTTTTTCCACATGATCAAGTAACCAACCCTTTGTTCCAGAAATGGAAACCACATTGTCTACAAACCTTAAATTATCCTTCTTTGCAAGAGCAGTCATCTTTTTTTTTTCCTTTATAGCCATCGCAGCAAGAAGGCAGATTGCATGTAGTGAGGGAGCATGACATATAATTAAACTAGAGTATCTTTTTTTCCCCTTTCCCATGCTCATGAACCAGAGTCAGAGCAAGAGGAGAAAAATGGTTGTTAATATAATAACTGTTATGCACAAAATGGCTACTTGCTTCTGGAAAGATAGGCTGGAACAAAATTGTGAAGGGCTTTAAATGCCAAAGAGAAGAGCTTCTATTTGTTCCTAGAAGTAAGAGGGAGCCAAGGGTTTATTGTGTAAGGAGCAACGTACTTCAGCAGGAAAATCACTTTGACAGTTCTGGGGAAGATGGATTGAGGCAGGATGCAATTCAAGATTGAGAAAGCAACACCATACCTGGTGGACAGGCTCATAGGTAGCAACTCTCCAAATCACCTAATTTTCTATCTAGTCAAAACACATCCTCTTTATGTAAAGGACATTTGGTTAATTATTATTTTTCATCATGGAATGTTTTGGGAATTCATTTTTTCTATCTGGTCTTGTAGCAGTGTATCCCTAAATTTAGGGATACAGAAGTAAAAGCCAACATACTACATTACTTCAAGGATCAAAAAATTATCCTATAATAAAATTTGTACATTCCAATTCATAGCCTTTAAATTTTGATCTTCTCATCCTACAGGTGAATTTCAAGGTGAGAGAAATTATGGAAACTACTGATGCATATAATAAAGGATAGTATTAGTGAACACAACCTCTTAAAATGAATGACCATGCTCTATATTATACTATATGTGGTTTTATGTTAGTGAAATAAAAGCAGAAATTCTAATGTAGCAAAGTATAGGAATTCCCTCCAGTGATGACAACCCCAACCTTACAACGACCTCTCATCCTCTAACAGTCTTTTTCATATATTCTTGTAACTCATACACTCGGAACACACTCAGTGTGCTTGGGACATCCTGGAGTTCTTTGACATCAGATGGATACCATTGGAATATGTAGGGTGGTGCCTTCTGCTTTCACCACATGACTACCTCTCTTTTCTTCTGGTCTATCTACTGACATTCTTTGGAGCAATTCTTAGATGATAATCAATTTTTCTATACCATATAAGCTCAGGGGAAAATACATCTTGCAAGTAGAAAACCATATGATAACATGTCATTAACTATATCACCCTTGTTTTCAAACGTATAGAGACAAGATTTTTTAGTTCCTTCTGCTGTATTTCCTTTCAGTTCATTCTCAGTACTCATTGCTCCTCCTACTTCACACATCCAATGAGTTGCCAGTTTTGTTGCTACTTCCTTAGTAGTTCTGGCATCAATCTATTTCACTATTTCCAAAGAAACCATCCTTCTAGTTGAAGTCTTCACTATGTCATCATCTGGAAATAGCCTATTGGTCTTCCTGCATCACATTTTTTCCTTCTCCAATCTCTTCTGCACATATCTGACAAATTAATTTTTGCAAGGCTTAGGACAGATCACATCACTCTTATTCAATAAACATCAATGGCTCTCTATCACTATTGGGAGAAATTTAAATTCATCATTGCCATTTACAGACCTTCACAATTTGGTCTATGCCTTACCAATCTTATTATATATTATTCCCTTTCATACAATCTATGGTTAAGTCAAAGTGGTGTCCTTACTGTTCTTCATACTCTGTTCTCCTTTTCCTGATCTTGGTGCCTTAGCACTGACCACCATATTGGAATAAATTAGCATTCTCACTTCTGTCTCTTAGAATCCCTAGTTTCCATCAAGACTCAGCTAAATGCTACCTTCTACAAGAAGTTGTTCTCAAGCCTCATCTCATGACTTCTCCCACCTATCAAACACACACCCAGGGACCAAGAGGAAAAAAAAAGAACTTTGTAGTTCTTTTATATTTAGTTGTAGCTGCTCATTTTTTCTTCCTGAATAAAATGTAACATTCTCAAGAACAGTATTATTTTGTTTATGGCTCCGTCTGCTCATAGCCTAGCATTGTGCTTGACTGATACCTTCCGTTAGTTGATGTCTGGATCAAGGAATGAGGTGTCACAGAAAAAGGGATTTTCAAGTTAACTAGTTGAACTTACAAAAAAGAAACTTGCATGATTTTAACTATATCTGAAGAACATCTTTCAATAAATTATCACATATTCCCAAACTTTTTGAACAAAGTATACTTAATGTAATTTGGTCTTTTTTGGATGACTGAACCTTGCGATGGTAAGCTACACAGCATGCTACAAGATAGAGCTTCACTGACATCACCAATGTTCCGAGTCATTTGTCTCTAAATTGCATGAATCTGTACTTCTGGGTTTTAGTTATTCACGTGATTTTCTGTAGCTCTTCTAATTCTTCCCTTTATCGTTAGTCACCCTTGGACAGGTCATGAAAACGATGCTTAACACAGAGCTTGGTTTTTACACCAGTCTGCTTGAAAGGCAGGAAGTAGTGCTAACACTTCAACATTTCCATGAAGTAAAGTACGCGAGCTGTTTGACAGCTTTTTGGGGGGAGGGGGGAATTGCTGTTCAGAGGTCTTGTTCCCATCCCCACTTATTTCTAGGCTAATTATTGCACTCCACCTGGTTAATGTTGACAGGAGTCTGAGTTCCATTTAATTCAACAAATGTTTATTAACTTTTTATAGTGTGATAGGTATCATGTTTCAGTGTGGGGACACAAATCAAAACAAAAAGCAAGAACAAAGGGCACTTGTCTTCAAGAAAGATACATTATAATTGAGAATAAATGTTTAAAAAAAAAGGAAGTGAAATTGAGATAATCTGAAGAGGGAGAAAGCACTTAAAAGCTAGGAAATAGGAAACACTTTGTCTCCTCAAGGCAAATGAACTTTGCCTATAAGGAAGGCAAGAATTCTGAAGAGCAGGGGTGAATAAAGATTGAATTTCTGGCATGAGTTGGGGGTACCTGTTGGAAGGAATGGAGATGGGAGGCATGCCATGTGTGTAGAATTGAGAACAGGTCAGTTTGTCTGAAATAATAGATTATATAAAGGGGAGTGACATGAAATAAGACTGGACGCTGAAGCCAGATTTCAAAATTGTTTTAAATATCATGCAAAGGAGGTTATTTTTATACTGAAGGCAACAGGAACCATTACATTTTCTTGGACAGAGCCTATAACTTTAGGAACCTAAATGGGGTGTTTTGTTTTTGCATAATTAATTATTTTTGAGCTCACAAAAATCAAGTCTTTAATTCATAAAGGTAAGCCCCCAAAATCAAGACCAACACATCTCTTGATGAGGAAGAATCTACCTTGGTAATATTATAAATATCTAGCAGTGTTTCTGACCAAGACACAATGACTGGCACATACTGGGTTCCTGATAAATGTTTTTTAATTGCTGTAAAAGGAAGTTATGTATAATCAGTCTGGAATAGTACACTACAGTCAGACTGCAAAGAGTTTTAAATACCTTAAAGAGAAATGGGTATTTAATCCAAGAGGCCATGACCTGCCACTGAAACTTGAACAGTGGAATGACTTGATGAGAATTTTGCTGTAGGAAATCTCAATTTGGTGATGGATTGAAGAAAGGAGAGGCTGTTAGGAAGTTACTGCACCTTTTTAGATAAGAGCTGATGACAGACATAACCAGAGAGGTTGAAGAAAATGTACAGATTGTGAAAAGTGAAATAAATAGAGTCAATGAGAATTATCATCTTATTAGATAGGGAAGAAAATGGATAAGAGGGAAAAGTCAATGATGACATCTAGGTTTAAAACATAGGTAACCTGAAGAATGCTGATACTTGTGACAGAAATAGTTTAAGACTATTGGTGGTTTCACCATTCAGGAGTAGTGGGTTCCATTTTGACGGGATTGAGATTGAGACAGTTTAGAGGTGTCCTGAAGGTGGATGGAGATGTGACACTTGAACTCAAGATTAAAAATGAAGGCTGAGTATGAACATTTGGGAGTCATCTTCAGGGAGATGATAGTTAGATCTAATGAACTAGTGAGGTCACCTAGATATCAAGTGTAGAGAAAAAAGAAACCTAGCAGATGGCACATGGATGACAATTCTAGCACTCTGAGACCTGAGAACAACAAACTCTAAGGAGGCTAGATTAGACCACCTACCCCACCCCAGCTCCCAGAACTCTCCATGTTCATGCCACCTTGTAAGCAAGGAGCCTACATACAGGATGAGGACGGACACTTCCAACTCCCTTCTCCCATCCGCCTGCATCACAGAGGGGACTGCTTGATGCCAGTAATACCAGAAAGGGAATCTGGCAAGTCTCCAGGGAAAGGAACAGAAGAATTATTCTTTATTATTACTATTAAGCAGCTTATCCACGCTGTCTTCCAGAAAGCTGTTCTCCCTATTTGGTACCTTACAATTGCTCATCCACTACCTGTCAGAAAGCACAATCATCCCGTTGCTTTAGGTTAATAGGTTAGAAGAGAAAGATCAACTTCAGTAATAGCAATCTATAATGATAAGAAAAACCGCAGCCAATAAAGTCACAGTCTGAGGTCACAGGCTTTGCTGGTTCTTGGGTTTTGTCAATGAATCCCAGGCTGGACAGACCCTGCTGACACTTTCATGGCACTGGGGCTCTGCCCAGTGCCACTCTGGCATAGTATTATCAAAAGAATACCTCAAGCAGAACAGAAGGGTCGAGACTGTTGCTAATCCTGGAAGACTTATTTTTGTTCTCCTGAAATCCATCAACAGTGGCAAGAAACATGTCTCTGCTACCCCCACCGATGGGACTTTTGTTCCAACAACCAGTTGAAGCTTACTGGAGAAGATATAAAAGCCAGGAAGCAATGGTGATCTGACCAATAATTTTGCTTTCATCAAAGTGTCAGACAAAATAGGGAAGTTTTTTGGGTTTTGTTTTTGCTTTTTCCTGTCCTGTTAGGAGACATTTGTTCTCTGCAGAGCTCAGAATTCAGTTTAAGTATTTTCATATTGGCTCCCCCATGGTTTGCAGACTTAAGTTGCCTATTTTTATCTCTGAAAGTTACATGGATAGGAGAAAGATATTGGCTGAACCTTTCTCCCCAAATAAAAGTGCGACTCAAGTGCCTTTCATTTTCCATTAGTAATCCTGTCCTTTTCCCCGTTCCCCCATAATATGGGTGCATTATCTTCTCGTCCATTTTCTCTCACTTTTCTTTTAGTTTTCTTTTCTATTTGTCACAGTTTCTTGTCTCACCTACTCTTTATCTACCTGTTAACTTCTATTTCTCAAATCCTCTGTTTCTGAGGTGCTGTTTCAATGACTGGAGCTTTGTCTTTCTACTATTTCTATCGACCTTCTCAACTTAGTGTCTCTTTCCCCCTCCTTCCAAATCTGACCTGCTTTAAGTCTGTGCTTTGTTTTAGCTTCATCCTCCCAGTTTTGCCTGATAATAAGATCTTTCTTCTCCTAGCAGTCTGTCCATTTTGCAATAGCTTATCTTTGATTTCATGTCTTCATAGTGCCATATGTTCAAGACATTCAAGTAATACCTTCTATCAGGCAAACCGAACACACCTTTATTAGATGCCAGACATACCACTGCAATTACTGGACCTATTAGTGGATCATATCCACAGAATAGTGAATGAGGACTTGGCCTTAGGAAGACTTGGGTTCCAATTCTATCTCAGATACTTACTGTGTCACCTGGCATAGTCCATTTGACCTAACTCTGCCTTGGTATCTCCACCTTTCCTATGAAGGGGTTGGGCCTTAAGGTCCCTTCTAGATCTAAATTTATGAGCCTATAATTCTGTAATAATGGCTGATACTCAAGAGAAACTTCAACATTACCAAGCTCAACAGTGATCTGAACTGCCATTTGGTCATCTAAACTGCTATGGTAGATTGAGGAATTATAATTATTTCTATATGCACCTGTGGATCCATACTCAGAATTCTGCGAGAACCACCTACTTGCTTTGGAGGGAGAAATGTGTAGTCTCATGACCATCTCAACCAAGTGCTTACTATACCAGTAACCTGAGGACGAGGAGAAAACGACAGGCTTTGTTCCTCTCAAATACCTTCATACCTGGCTACAACGCTTGAAAGAATAACTTAAAGGCAAAAGTATCAGGAGGTGCTTCTCCTAGGTAATAAAGAAAAATGAATACAATTAAAAACAATTAAAATACTTCACTCTCTCAATTATCTTCTCCCACAATGAAAGGCTTCTCTGGGTAATATATTATAATTTGGGGATTATTAGCTACAAAGAACTCTTCCTATTCCTACTAGCTAACACACAAATTACAGGAACTGATTCTTCTTGAACTACCCCCTCTCCTTACCATCATATCCCAATTTCAAGTAACATCTCTCTGCAGATTTCCAATGGAACTTCGTTAATATTTCCTATTATGCATTTGAAGCATAATTACGTATACATCCCTTGTATTCTCATCTGAACGATAAGCTCCTTAAGGCAAGGACCTACAAATGTTAGGATTTCAGATTTTTCAGATCAATTCTATTACACAAACATTTATTAATCACCTAAAAAGTATTGTTTGGGGTAAGCTGTGGCATGGTTACAAAGATGAAGAGTGTCTCCAGTGAAGCTTATGCTGCAATTTCCACTTTTATCCCTGAACTTGGTAGAGGCATCATACATAGCAGGAACTTCATAACTGCATGTTAAATTGAATGCATCGTAAATTTCATTATCTAGTTAATTTTGGTGCCATTTTCATCCTATATGGAAGATCAACATTTCTTTCAGGAAATGGGTTTCTCTTCTCTACCTCATTCACTTTCTCTTCATTTCCCCCACCATCCGAAGGGGGTGGGGAGAGAGAAAACAGATGGGAGGAGTAGAGAGGCTAAGAGGGCAAAAGAACCTCCTATCCCTCTCTGACACAGATAGAGAATCAAACCTGAGTAATACATTCAATAAGTTACTTAATTAACTGGGTGAAGGTGAAGCTGAAACAGCTGAGTTAAATAATGAGATGTCAAGCACAGCAGCTTAGACCAAGGAGGGATGTGAAAACACTCTTCTTGTCAGAAGAAACCACAGGATTTTTCAGGCAGATGACACTAAGGGGTTTAATCTTTCCATCTTAGTACCTCTGAAAGTGCTGGTTTTTGAAAGAGAAAAAGTGAACCGAAATAAGGGCCAAATGGATGTAGCAAAGATCATTAAAATAAGTGAGATGGGGTCATTTAAACAAAAAAAAGGAAAAATAAGCCAATACCAAAATGAGAGAGGGAGGAATAAAAATAAAAGGTTTAGTTTAAGGAAATTTAAATGGAAAGGCTATTGCTAATAGCATAGCAAACTGTGAAGGACTAATTAAGCTAGAAATAAATGCAGTTCAAAAGGCGAACCTACTGCACGATGCATAGAAATGTCAAATGGTTGACCAGAATATTCACCTGTTAATTAATGCCTAGTTGTCATCCTTATTTAAAAGGGTCATTTATATCGTTTTCCACACTCCAGTAGAATCCTACAACCAGGCACCACCCCATTCATCTCCAGTCAATTAATGTTGGTTTTATCTGCATGTCCCTGGGTCAAAAGATGAAAACTTTATCCTATTTTCATTGAAAAAGCCAACTGTAACTTATTAGTGACATTAATGACTATTTTAAAAAATAAAGATGAAGCCAGGAGAGGCTTTGCAAAGTGCCATTAATTAAGCATTGATCATTATTGCAGGAGGAACACCTACGTTATTAGGTATCAACACAAAGAGAAAAACCTGGAAAATATAGTAGTATTATCTGGCAGGTCTCTCTTAATATGCCTTTCTGAAGCTTGTGATATTAGGAATACTATAGTTCAGCTGGCTATTTTGATGGTCCTGATTAATTCCAAAATGAAGTGTAGGGTAATGTTCATACCAGATCTTGAAAAAGTATTTAAGTTTTTGGTCTACCTCTCTTTTCTTTCAACTAATGCAAAAGACTATCTAGTCTAAACCCTTTACTATACAAAGGGTAAACTGAGACCTATTGAGGTAAAATGATATCCCCAAAGTGGTAACTAACCAAGACAGGTTTAAAACATGGGGTATCTATGTGGACATTCAGTTTTTTTTTCTACTACACTATCCTGACCCACTTGTATTGGATTTTAAATCTTTAATTTTACTAATGACACATATAATGTGATAATAAAAACAAAGCAGGCTTTCAGATTTCCATTAAATCTTTTCATTTCTCTCACTGGGGACTTGAACATTTTTAGTGGTATATCTCTGTCTACCAGTATTGGTGATTCAGGGTTTTGTTCTCAAATTATAGTTTGCTGGAGGCATTGAGATATGCCCAGGGTCAGAGAATCATTAGGGGCTAGCAGTAAGATGTAAACCAGATCTTTTGGACTCTAAGACCAGTTCTCTCATCTATCATATCAAACCCTAAATAACAGAGAAGCAGTTTGGCACTTTGATTTAGTGGAAGGAAAGGTGGCCTAGGGAATTGGCAGATCTAAATTCTAGCCCTAACTCTTGACCACAACAACAAATCCCTAGCTGCATCTTTGGAGGAAGAGTTATTTGACTTTTCTGGGCCTCCATTTTCTCATTTGTAAAACAAGAAGTTGCACTAGACCATCTCTAAAGTTCCACTCATCTCTAAGACGCTCAGAATTCTGGTGTGACTTCAGGAACAGGCAGCAGTATAATCATCAACCAAATTTGGTGAAGCTGTTTCTTTATTCCAGTAATTTGATTGCACATAAATCAATTTTGATCAGATTAAAAATGCCTGAGCATGTACCTCAATGAGCTGTCAAGCATTATCTGATACTGTAAACTGTACATGGAATCTGTCTACCTAGTGGAAGTGTAAAAAGCTCAAGCCCCAACAACGGCAGTCACATGAAATGCCGAAAATGTGGAAACATAATTATATTAACTGATAATCATCATCCCCCTTCTATACAGGCTCTAATTTAATGCACTTGCAAATGTAATGAGCTTCAGTGGATTGAAAAATATGGCGGAAGTAACAGAAACAAGATTACATTAATTGGAAGAGATACCGATAAGACAGCTTGTTTCAAGTTATTTGAAAACCACATACTTCTGCAAACCATGGAGACACTGGCTGTACCTTGGTGATAAAGGTAGCACCATGGTTGGGTCAAAGGAAATGTACCAAAAGGTACTTTTCCCAAGAATTTGAGCAAAGTGATGTTCTTGAAATACTCAGAGTTTGGCTCAAGAGTTTTCCACACTATCTTATTAATGTAGATGCGTCATAATGATGATTTTTCCAGATCTCCAAGTCATAATTAAGGCTGAAAACATATATAATCACACACACACACATACACACACATGCACAAACACATGCATACTGATGTTTTCTGTTTTAGTTCTCTTGTACATCAGGTGGTCTCTAATTATCTCAGGAGATATCACCAACTTCTCAAAACAGAATAAATATTACTTTCCTTCCTCATTTTTTAAAAAGCAATGTGCCAATTTCAGGAGAGGGGTTGGTGTTGCCAAAAAATAAAAATAGAATTTGATGACCACAGGACATTACAGCTTGGCAGAGAGTGAAGACTCAGTATGAGAAAAAAATACAGGTAAAGGATCAGATTCACTGCTTTTTAGAATGCAATGCACGAGACCAGGATTGTGATTTATTCATTATCTCTGCTACTTTCAGAACCTTCTGGCAGATACAATAAAGGCTACTGCCTTACGGAAACCATAATCCCACCAAAACCAGAGAATGGCTAAGAATTTAAATTAGGAGAGGCACTGACTTGTATAAAAAGAACTTTAATAGCTACCACAAAAGGCATCTTTTAAAGGGATGAGCTATTTTTGGTGACCCCTTAAGTCAAGCCCTTAACCTCTCTGGATCTGAATTTCCTCATCTATAAAATGAGTTGGTTAAACTTAATGACCTCTAAAGCCCCTTTCAGCTCTGCATCCTGGATCCCATGAACCCTAAGCATTTTCCCCTGGTTTAGTACACGTTACTTATGACTAACTGTTATTGTAATTATTTCATGTTCACTCTTGATTTAAGACTGGTTTTATTTCATGCCTTATCCATCTCTATTTACTCTTATCTTTGCTTTGACATCTATAATTATTCCCTATCCATTTTATGTTTTTGTTTTTATTGGTACGTTCAAGAATGGACATGGAGGGGACATATGTATTGGAGTTGACATGAGGAATTATTAACACTGAATTGAACAGAAAACTGGCAGAATACTATTCATATGGTGTCCTTGATTTCTCAGACTTTTTGTTCATCTGCCTAATGAAGAATTACATTTGGAGCCTTTGTTATTCTGTAATATTCCCAAGGACAACTGAATTCAAGGCAATGCCACAATTCAAAAATAAACATAAAAACAGAGTTCACTACATTTACTTGAAGTTCAAAAAAGGAACTGGTGAGAATGATGGCAGAGCGGAGGAAATAGGAGAGAATGTATGTATACGTTTTTGTTTTTTTTTCAGGAACTGACTTCAATGTTTTAATGGATCTGTGAGCCTACATATGTGTAGGCTCTAATGGCACAGATTGCATTTCATCCACAAATCCTCATCCTATGCAACTCTTGTCCATGTTTTCCCACATGTGGGTTCCAGCTAGTCTTCTGTGCATTCTCTTCTAGAGCTCTTGATATTGTCAGGTCACTAACAGGGCCAGCGTTCTGTCTTTCAGCTAGGTGTTGCCATCCAACCTTCTAGTTACCATGCAAAGAGGTTGTATTTTGTATCCCACATACAGGGGCTGTATTTTGTATTTATATACCAATGATATTATTGATATCCTTAATATACTTAATTAAATTTATAGTTTTCCTAATATTAAACTTTAATTCTTGGTATAAATCTAGCCTGATAATATAATACATATTATATGATATACATATAATATACATATTATATAATATACATATAATATGATATGACATAATATAGTTGATATAATATAATGAATGTTGTAGAATCTTCATTAAAAATTTAAGCTTTTTACAACAATAATCATTAGGGACATTGTTTTCCATACAGAGGTCTATTGAAATCCATGTTGTAGAAAGTTACAGTCTTGTACAAAATTACTTGCAATATGCAATAGTTCTGAAGCAGTTTCATTTTGTGACAGCATCTGTTGTGTATTTTGTATTGACACCAGGCTGATTCAGAATGTCTTAGCTTAACTAGATGAAAAAAAAGAGTTTAGACTGTTTTTACCACCTTAAGTTTATTTTTCTGTCATTTTGCTGCTGGATTTCATGCCATACACACTGGTTTCATTGCTTCTTCTCTTGTTTTTAATTCTCTCTCTCTCTCTGTCTCTCTGTCTCTCTCTCTGTCTGTCTCTCTCTCTCTCCCCATGCATCTGTGTGTGTTTAATGAATGGATATTCTCCAAAGAAACACATGCTTTTAAAGAGTACACTTCAGTGACTGTTAGGAATATTGCAGTGGCTATTGGTAAAGGGAAATAAAGTCCTTCAAGGATCATTTAAGCTCATAATGAAACAGGATCAGCTTCATCAAAGTGCAAATAAATGTTGTTATAAATGAAAAAAATGAAAAGAACTGTTGTCATGGAACGGTCTAATTAATCCTGAGTGGGGGAAATAAGAAAAGACTTTTAGAGAGTCCTAGCAGCTGGAGAGGCTAGTATTAATTCCTATACAATGCTGCATACATTTCTTGATGTTGATCAAAAATCAAGAAAACCACCTAAAAGTAACTAGTAAGCACTGTTCTGAAGAGAGGAGAAGAACAATTTCATGGGTGAGACAATACAATGATTAGAATGTTGTATCATTGGGAAAAAACCCCAAAACCAATTAACTTTATTTGTAACTCCTGTCCAAAATCCCATTATTATAGAACACTGTTTTTTTTTTTTACTGATGGAAATGAATACCCTGCCTTTTTTGAAAGGGCTCTAGCCTTCTTCATTTCTTTGGAACTCTTCAAGCTTCAAATTTGTGGAACGCTTGTGACATCCAGCTTTTAGAGAGAGGACAGAAGAGGCCGATCTCACATTAGGTTGGTGAAGGAAATAGCTTTCGGAAGAGAAGAGAGGTGTGAGCAATCTCCATCATATTCCTGTCCCCTACTCTAGAGTTTCCCTTTGGGAGAGATCAAGGACATCAGTTGGACCAAGTTTTCTTGCTTCCAAATGAAGAGATCTTTTGTTCTGTATTATCAGGTATATGTTCTATGTACATATACCTTCTCTGATCTCTATTTTGCAACAATGAGTAAATATGTTTACTATTTCCTTTGTTTGTTCATTGTGGAATTGGTATTTGATGGGAAAGGGGCAAGCCTTGGATACAGAGCTTGAAGTTCTCTTTTTACCCCTCCCCCAAATAATAACGGAGCGATCAGAAGTTAGATTGACCCAATCACGCCCCCTCCAAACATTTAAGGACCATATATGCATTTAGCCTGGTACTCCCATTCTCTGAGGAGACCAGAGTAACCTCCGGCCCCAACCTCAACTTCACGTTTCCCCTTCTGGTAGGAATGGCATTTTTCCTCAGAGAAGGGTGGGGTATGTATAAAGAAGCTATGCCTTTCTTCAAAGCACACAATAACAGCCCTTACTACTTTTGTGCCTCTCTACATGTGGGCTGTTCCTTACATATTGATAACATTCACTTTTTCCATTCAAGTGTATAACAAAACCATTATTAAAAAAGGTTGAACAAGCCTATAAGGTCTAGGCATCTTCATGAGAGAGTAAAATATCTGTCCCTCTCAAATATTTTGTTGATTTTAAAAAACTTACTGTGGGTCTGAAAACCTTACCTCTTTCGAAGCAAAAATGAACTAACCACTGATAAATAGGTTTATTGATCAGTAGAATTGTTCCACAATTACAGATATTCCCAAACAGGTCTTGTCTTGAACAAGAACTCTATAAGGAACCTCATATTTCTAAGTGATAGTTCAGCATTAGGATTTGGCTTGCCATCCAGACCTCCTTATACCAGATATTTTTACATCAGTTCCTTACTCTATTGTGCCTTCATTTTGAGCTAAACCCTTCACACTAACTTTAGGTTATTTTTCTAGATGTATGCAACTTATTTCCTATCCCTTCCTCCCTCTTTAGGGTCAACAGCTCTCATTCTACTCCTTATTCTTTTTGTCCAGATATATGAATTATTATTTTCTGATCTCCTAGTTTTAGAGGCCCTTTTTTTTTCTTTCTCCCTTCCTCACACCCTGCCCCTGTCCAAGGTGACAAGCAATCTGACATATGTCATGCATGTGCAATTATGTAAACATATTTCCATATTAATCATATTGTGAAAGAATAAAACAGAACAAAAGGGAAAAGTCACAAAAAAGAGAGAAAATAACATGCTTTAATATGCATCCAATTCCATAGTTTTTTCTCTGGATAACATTTTCCATCATGAGCCTCTTGGAATTGTCTTGGATCATTTTATTGCTGAGAAGAGCTAAGTCACTCATAGTTGATTATTGTACAAAGTTGCTGATACCATGTATGACGTTCTGTTATACTCACTCAGCTTAAGTCCATGTAAGTCTTTCTAGGTTTTTCTGAAATCTGCCTGCTCATCATTTCTTATAGAACAATACTATTCCATTATATTCCATAAGCATTTATTAAATATCTGCTCTGTGCAACATGTACTGTGTTAGGCATTGACTTTTTCCCTAAGTTGTCTTTTCTGAGAGTACTACTGCAGCTGCTGCTACCATGAATAATAAAAATTTATATAGTCCTTTAGCATTTACAAAAAGCATTTTAAATATAGTGTCTCCTTTGAGTTTCCTAACAACCCTTTGAAGTAATTATTCTCAGAGACAGAATTGTTCCTATTTGTACAGGTAAGGAAATTGAGTCTCAGGGATATTAAATGACTTGCCGGAAACCATTCAGTGTTAGAGGCAGGATTTGAATTCAGGTCTTTAAGATTCCCCCCAAATCTATAACAATATCCACTTTACCATGTTGCTTCTCCATGTTAAATAAAAAGTCAGCCAACTCTAAGGATAAGATCATTATTATATTAAAATTGAATAGGAACTTACTGAATATGTGTTGGGAAACACATTAACTGCACTTCATCACTGCCTGAGGAGCTGATGGATGAACTCTCTGTTCAATCTCTAACAGGAATATGTGTACAATTCATTTCATCAGTCTCTAGCTAAGCTCTTTTTGCATTAAGTGCCTAGAAGAAATTTTAATTGGTATGCTACTCTGGCCTTTTTGAAGCATTTTATTGCTTATGTCCAGTCTGCTCAACGATTCCCAAGGAAATGATTAAGTGCCACTCATATTGTCTTTTAAGCCATGGTCTGTGTACAATAAATAACCTTAGAATTCTTCTCGCTAGGCATTTACCCTATTTCATTGCCTTTTGTGAGTTTACCCTGCTCATTCTTCATTGACTAGGAGGAAAATAATAGAAGGGAACAGAGCTTTCCAATCTGGGACTTCTTCACTAATAGATACAGGACCATAGCAGTCTCCTCGCCCCAGGGAGCTGCGAGGTCATTATTTTTATGGATTTTGCTGAATGCTTAACTATTATCAGCATTACAATATGTTGGAGAGTATAATTTGATTTTTTTTTTAAAAAACTTCCATACTACATTTCCTCCCAAAGTTACTTTTTCTGTGGTTTGTAGCATATTTTCCCTCCAGGATTTTTCAGCCTATGTAAACTCAGTCTAAATGAAATATTCAGGTTATTTTTTTTCCTTTCCCTTGAAAGTCTTAGATTTTGGGATACTAACAGAAGCCTTGAGCTAAAGGGGACCTTGATACATTTACGAGAACAACCTGTCTCTACTGAGGTAATTGCCCAAACCATCCTGACATAATTCTTGTGTGGAAGACTTTGTGATCTCCAGGAAAGAGATCTTCAAAATTCTCCCTTTTTATCCCATTCTAGTGTTTGTGAAAGTCTTTTCATTTTCGACCTTTAGATCATGCTCCTCCTTGTACTTGGAATCTTCTTCTGGGAAATCACATGTTGCTTTCAGGCCTCTAATTGAATAAGTTGGGCATTTTAGAACCTGTGATAGATTGCTCTGAATCACAGAAGCCCTAAGACAGCTATCATTTATATAGCACCTTAAGGTTTGCAAAAGCATGCTACATATTGTTACCTCATTTGGTCCTCACAAAAGTGACATAGGTACTAATATCACCCCCAATTTATTACTGAGAACACAGACTGTGAGAGGTTAATGACTTTTTCATGGTTGCACAGCTAGTAAGAGCCTAAGGTAGAATATGAAATCAGTTTACCTATGATGGGTTTCTTGGCAGATATTGTAGTTGACTTTGTATAGCATATGGGGAGGACTTGAGATGAACAGATTAAAAAATACAGGGGTCATGTAAGCTCATTTGAAAGAGCACAGTGTCCATCAAAACCACTTGATACTCGCTAAGAAATAGAGGGGTAGAACAGTGGAATATGTTGGGTATATATGATACAATAGTCAATGACTATAGCAGTCTACTGTTTGATAAACCCAGGGAACCAGCTTCTGGGATAAGAGCTCACTGTTTGACAAAACCTTCTGGGAAATGGAAACTGGGCATAGACCAATGCCTGACATCATATACCAGAATAAAGGCCAAATACGTACACAATCTATGTATAAAGACTGATTCTATAAACAAATTAGGGGAGTAAGAAATAGTTCACTTGTCAGATTTATGGAGAATGGAGGAGTTTATGAACAAACAAGAGATAGAGAACATTAAGAAACACAAAATAGATAATTTTGACTACATTAGATTGAAATTTTTTTTGCACAAAGTCAATACAACTAAGATTAGGAGGGAAGAAGAAAACTGGGAAAGAATTTTTACAACTAGTGTCTGTGATAAAGATCTGATTTCTAAAATACATAGAGAACTGAGCCAAATTTGCAAGAATACAAGTCATTCCCCAATTGATAAATGGTGAAAGGATATGAACAGCTAGTTTTCAGAGGAAGAAATTAAAGCTATCTATAGTCATATGAAAAAATGCTCTAAATCATGATTGATTAGAGAGATTCAAATCAAAACAACTCTGAGGTACCACATCACACCTATCAGATTGGCTAACATGACAAAACAGGAAAATGATCAATGTTGAAGAAGATGTGGGAGAGTTGGAACACTAATCCATGGTTGCTGGAACTGTGAGGTGATCCAATCATTATTCTGGAGAGCAATTTGAAGCTATGCCCAAAGGTCTATAAAAATGTGCATACCCTTTGACCCAGCAATGTTGCTTCTAGGACTGTATCACAAAGAGACCATAAAAATGGGAAAAGGTCTCACATGTACAAAAATATTTATAGTAGCTCCTTTTGTGGTGGCCAAGAACTGGAAATCAAGGGAATGCCACTCTATTGGGGAATGGTTGAACAAGATGTGGTATATGAATGTAATGAAAAACTATTTTGTTGTACTATAAGAAATGACAAATAGGTGGACTTCAGAAATACTTGGATAGACTTATACAAACTGATGATGCTAAGTGAAGTGAGCAGAACCAGGATATATTATACACAGTAACAGTCACAGTGTGTGAGGACTGTTTTTGGTGGGCTTAGTCTTTCACAGCAATGCAGAGACCTAAAACATTTCCAAAGGACTCATGATACAAAACACCATCCACACCCAGAGAAAGAACAATGGAGTCAGAATGTAGAATGAAACAGACTTATTTTCTCTTTTATTACATTTGGTTTTGTTTAGTTTATCCTATTCATTTTAACTCTTCTATCCAACATGAGTAATGTGAAAATGTGTTTAATATGAATGTATGTGTATAGTCCATATAAGATTGCATGCTGCCTTGGGGAGGGAAGGGGAGAAAATGTAAAACTTATGGAAGTGATTATCAAAAATTGAAACAAATAAATTTGGAGGAAAAAAAAAAAGAAAGAGCACAGTACCTAAAGTCCAGTCTTGGCTTCATGGTCATCTATGCCATTTCCTAGCTCAAATTCCTCGGCTACATTACTAGACTTCCTGGAAATGGAGGAATTTGGACCAGATGATCTCTTACATCCTTACTATTTCTGATGCTTGCTTCTAGGAGATAATACAAAAATTACAAGTTGTAGGGAACTTTTGCGATTATCTTGTCATACTCAACCATCATAGGATTGAGAAAACAGAGACCCAGAGAGTTGTGACCTGCCTGAAATGTTTGACTAATGTTTGTTGACCATGTTCCCCAAGCTTCAATATCCAACTTGAGAGAGCTGCCACATCCTCCATGAATTGCTCTAAGGCTCTCAGATGAAAAAAGTTCTCTTCCTCCTAAAATATATCCAGTACATATAGTATGGGCCTGTGCTTTGCCTTTAAATACTCCCTACCACTGATTATACTTAGCATGAACTTATATAGAATAATAGCTGGCATTTCCCTAGCATTTTAAGGCTTACAAAATGCTTTACACAAAATATCTCATTTGATTGTTTTAACCAACTTGTGAGATAGGTGTTGTCATATGCCCATTTTGCAGATGAGGACACTCAGGCTAGGAGAGATTAATTGAATTGCCCAGATTTCCAAAACTAAAAAATATATGAGGCAAGATATGAACCTAAGTCTTGTCAGTTAAACTGCAACATTGCCATATCAAGTAGAGTCCTCATAACATACTTATACCAATGTAGCACAATGGAAAGAAAGTCAGGGAAATCAAGAACTGGGAAAATCTGGGTTTAAATCTCGCCTCTCACATGTACCAGCTATGTAGCCCAGGGCAGTTCACTTAAATGTTCTAGGAACCTAACACTCTAAATTGCAGAGGAGGTACAAACTTGTATTTGGTAGAGGGGAATTTCCTCATCTGGGAGGTCTCTATATTAGTGAAATCACAATTGTGAAGCACATACATTCCCTCACCCTCCTCCTCTACCCAAATGCCTGCTTCCCGCCACCTTATTTAGAATGTGCCCCACTTGAGAGGAAGACAATGTTCTGTTTCTGCCTTGGTTTCTTGAACTCAGTAGATGGCTAATGAGTGTATATTGATTGAATAACCTTCAATACAGTATCCAATGATTTAGAATCCATCTTTCCTCAAAATGAAATTGGAAATGTACCTACTATGACATGGTTTCTTAATTATAGAAAAGCAGGTGAAGATAGAGTTTGGAAGTTGAGAAGACTTAACCATTATTATTTTCAAATGAAGATAGTTATTTAGGGTAGGGGGAACCCAGCACCATATGGACTGGCTAGCAAGGAAATTTAAGTCCACATGCTGGCCACATACATACAGCTTGATGTAAGGTATTCCTGAGCACTGACCCATCTGTTGTAAATGACAGTACAGATCTCTCATATGCATGCCAACATAGTTGAAAGCTATAAATAGAGATATCTACAGAGGGAAAATACGGAGAAGTTTCAATCTGAATTGGACTGAGAAAGATTCAAGGAGGGAATTAGAGACACTGTCCTTTCCCTGAATATTTCCTTTTTTTAACCAAGCCATCTGGCTTTCACTGTGAACACATCACTGTTCTTGAACACTGATCTCTCTGATTCCAAGGCCAGTTCTCTATCCATAATGCCATTCTATCTATATCTTATCCCCATAATAACTCGTTGTATGTGTATATATATGCATGTATATATTATATAGACAGATACATACATGTATATGTATGTATATATGCATATGACATATATATGGAGAGAGCAAAGGGGAGAAAGGGAGAGAGAGAGAGAGAGAAAGTGAGAGCGAGAATGTGTGCATAGACTATAAGTGTATTCCTATTTAGGAACAAGTATTTACTTGTTTGTAAACTGAATATTTTAAATGCACCTGGAAATCTTGCTCCTTAAAAAAATCTTAATCCTTTAACAAAGTGGAAGAATAATTTTATAAGCAAATAGCTAACCCCCCATTTAGCTACTTTATAAATTTGTCAACTTTATATACTGAATTTGTTTGAGATAAGGGTTCATCTGCATTTGGAATGCAGCTTGAGAGATTATTAGAGAAATAATTAGATAATATGAGAAAAATTAGAGAAATAATGTCATATATATATACATATATATATACCCACACAGTTCAACTAATTTTTTCTATTTAATCAAGAATATTTTTTCATGAAATGGTCCAAATGGGGGTTAAGACCCTACACCAACATAATAGTCATATTACATTTATTTAGTAACCTTGGTTACAAAATTATTTCACATAAATTGTATAATTTGACATTCACAACAACTTTGGCTAACAACTTAGATAGTACACATTTTACCATCCTCTTTTTCAGAAGAGGAACCTGAGATTCAGAAAGGTAAGGTGATTTGCCCCATATCAGAGAGGTAAATGACAGAGCCAGACCTCAACCTCATCTTCTGACTTTAGGCTGCTACACCTAACCTGACACCATACACATGCATTTTAGTTACACCATGGAGAATCAAAGTGATGCCTAACACAAGAAGATAAGGTGTCTTGAAAGTCTTAGTGTAGCAAAGCTTAAAACAGTACTAAGACATGTGGGCCACTTTCTATACAAGAAGAAATTTTCTACATGGCAGGCTAATTAAATTCCAAATCACAACATGATGACTGGAATATCTTTTTTCCCTATTACATGGGGCAGTTTTAAATAGACATCACACCTAATCCAATATCACAGCACAGGATTACTCTCATTAATAACTGCTTTGAGCTAGCTTCTACACAAAAAAATATGGTTAAAAAAAAAAAAGGTGAAAAAACCTCAAAACCCAAAGCTGCTTTTCACCTTCGTGGGCCTACCCCAAAGGGGAACTCTGGTTGCCTTGCTTCCCACGTTATATGGACTTTTCAGAGTATACATTGTGAACTTCCCCTCCACCTCCCACCCCCCAGGCCTTCAGACATAATTGCTTCCCATCCTTCAGCAAGCACATCCTCATTGCAAATTATTTTCCAAACTGAAAATCCTTTAGCAAAGATGACAGCTGAGCATACGATATGCAGGAGAAACACACAGCAGGAGACCTGCTTGGAGGCTGATGCTGATGCCTGCCTGGTGGGGAGCCCACAGAGTCAGTGCAATGCCTATACATCAAGGAACATACTCAAAGAATTTAAGCTATTAATCAGATATGACAGTCCCTATACAGTGTATATTTATCACATAGATTCTAAAACACATGCAGATATCAAGAATGGTAATAGACCTACTGTCATTTACCAGGTAAGGTATTCAGTAAATTTGGCTCTCAAAAGTATGTGGGAAAGCAGTTTTCACAAGTTGTTTTTTTTTTTAATTCCACAGTTCATTCTGAAACTGAAACAATGATTGAAATCACCATATCTGTCCAAATGATTCAACCTGAACTCCATGGAAAGCCAGTTACCAAATTTCAATTTTGCCATGCAATTATTTTTACTGCCTTGACAAATGCTAACGTGCTATCCATCATGCCTAGATGGTACTACTAACCCAATCTGAACTGGGACATGCATTTGGAATGTGAAATTCATATTGTCAACTCTGACTAACTTGATGGAGTCCCTTTAACTTATATAAGCAGCTAACTCTATGCCTTCCCTTCATTCCTACTCAATAGTGAAATTTTACATATATATATATATGTATACATACATACACACATATATAATAAAAAGTTACTTATGCCTTTAATAAACTATTCTTAGCCTTTCACATTATTTTGGTTATGGACCTAATTCAGGAGGTATAAGACAAACCATTAATAAATTGTGCCTCAATGATTTAGAAATAAGAAAGTGTACTCTAATGTAGAGAAGACTTCTCTCTTCCCTTTCCACGGTCGTTCTCCATGGGCTTCTTTACTCACAGAATCACATAACTGAGAACCTAAAGAGACCTGGGTGACCACACTCAGCCAACCCATACAGAGAAAAAAGTATTAACAACAGCAATTAACTGTTCATAAAATGCTTGAAGTTTTACAAAATACTTAATGTATGTCATCTCGCTGAAATTGCACAACAACCCCACGAGGTAGGTATTATCATTATCACTGTTATCTCCATTTTATAGACAAGGGAAGTAAGGCTAAGAGGGGCTTAAGTGGCTTACAAGATCACAAAATTAAGGAGGATTTGAACTCAGGCTTTCCTGAGTTCCAGTTCTAATATGGTAACCCCTGTACTATCTAGCTGTCTGCACATCTTACCTGATAGCTGGCCCAGCCTTAGCCAGAAGAGTTCCACCCAGTCCTTAAGGCAGCCCATCCCACTTTCAGACTGGTGTTATTGATGGAATCCAGCTTAAAATTGCTTCTTTGAAATTTCCACCCCTTCTCCCCCGCATTGCTCCTGGTTCTGATCTTTGGGACAAAACAGAACAAGTGGGTTCCCTTCGCCAATGGCAGTCCTTCTAATACTTGAAAGCCATGATTGTGCCTTATCTACCAAATAACCTCAATCTTACTTTCCACAGTTGAAAATCAGGATAATAAAAGCACATAATTTCCAGGGTTGTTGTGAGAATCATATTTGTAAAACCAGCACTTTGTAAACATCTATGTGATAAATATGTAGACATATACAGGTATCTATGTAGATATGACTATATACATACACACATGTATGTATGTACAAACTATTATTACAACCCCTTCTCATATGGAGTTACTATAGAGTTTTAGGGATTGGAACTCAATCTATAAATTTACTTTTATTGGTAACTCCCAGGCAAGAAAACGACGTCTATAAATGCAGGTTGGCACCTTTCCTGAATGTTATAATCTTAGGGACAGCTAGGTGGTAGTGGATAGAGCAACAGGCCTGGAACTAGGAAGACCTGAGTTGCCTGGCCTCAGACACTTACTAGCTGTGTAACTCTGGGCAAGTCATTTAACTTTGTTTGCCTCAGTTTCCTCATCCCTAAAATGAGCGGGAGAAAGAAATGGCACTACCTTTGTCAACAGCAACAAAAAGTCTTAAATGGGGTCCTGAAGAGTCAGATACAACTGAAAGGACTGACCAACACCACAGCCTTAGAGAAAATTCCCTAGATGACATTTTATGTGACTTACATGACTCTTTTTAAAAAACTCACTTTCTTTTTTCTCCTATCATTGTTAGACCTTTGGGCTATTACAGTAGATAAGAGGAAAGAGTATTTATGTGACATGCATCAGAGGCAGACACTGAACCAAAGTTTTATTGGCTTAAAGACCAGTTCTCTCTAATATTGCCTCTGATTTTGCTTCCACAAAATCTCTCAGATCCAATCTTCAGTCTATTTCCTTTCTCACCATCGTAGCACATTTCCTTAACAACAGTCATTTGAACTCCTACAATCACTTCCTCACTAGTTCCTCCGTATTTCATCTTTCCACCTCCTTCACATTGCTACCAAATCTTTATTATCTCTTTACCTATATATGTCATGCCATTCCTTTGTTCAAAGTTGGTCAGGTCCTCCCTGTTGCATATGGAGGAAACTTTTAAGGTTTCAGTGTAGTCCTTGGGTGAAGAGGCTGGTTGGCTGGTTAGGATTCCCAATGCCTAGCATATGGCACTTGGAGATGCTTAATAAATGTTTGTTGATGTGAACTGAATCCAAGGCCCTTGACAATCTGATGCCATATTGTTTTTAGAATCCTAGCTCATATGTAGGCCATCACCACTCTAGATTGTAAATTCCATGCAGACAAGGACTATTGGCCAATTCATTTAACCTTTCTGGCCTCAGTTTCCCCATTTAGACAATGAAATCTACATGTAGAACAATCAACTACTGAGGTCTCTTCCAGTTTTAGTTCTATGATCCCATGATCTTATTTGATTTGCACAATTTTGTGATGATAGACAACTACATTTGATCTGTTTTTTTGAAGTTTAGCTCTAAAACCCAGAAACTCTAAGACCAGTTCCTTTATTTTGCTTTTGAGAATTTTTTTATAATTTATTCTTTTAAATTAAATTTTATTCTCAAACTAATAGAACACCTTTTTCTATCCTCATTATCCCTCCTCATCACTTCTAACAAAAAGAAAACTCTTGCAGCAAATATGTATAGTGAAGCAAAACACATTCTCACATCGATCATGTTCCAAATGTTCCATTCTGCACCTGGAGTCCCATACTTTTTCAGGAGTTGGGTAACATGCTTCATAATCTGCCCTAGAACTGTGTTGGTCATTGTGTTGATCAGGGTTCCTAAGTTTTTCAAAGTTATTTGTTTTGTAGTATTGATCTTATTGTATGAATTTTTCTTTGGATACTGCTCACTTCATTGAATTGGTTCATAGGAGTCTTCTCAAGTTTCTTTTAAACCATCATTTTTACTATTTCTTATAGCTCAATAGTCTTCCATTACATTCATATACTACAATTTGTTCAGTTGTTTCTCAAATGGTGGACACCTCCTTAATTTCCAGTTCTATGCTATTAAACATAAAAATCCATTATATTTAATTTTTAACATATGGGTCCTTTAGACTCTTTTTTAAAAAAGTCACTTTCTTTTTTTTTCTCCTATCATTGTTAGACCTTAGGGCTATTACAGTAGATAAGAGGAAAGAGTATTTTGAAGATATAATTCACTATTAAGAAAAATTACATGTTATAAACCTTTGCTTTAAAAAATGCATACTTTAAAATACTGAAAAGAAGCAAAGAAAAAGCATTTAGGATAAAATCTAAAATCACAAAATATTACCAACTTTAAGTGAATGATAGAGAAGAAACTAAGTGATCTCAGAAAAATTATCATTCTATTGATGGTAGAAGAGATTGCTTTGAAATCAAAGTGTGTTTAGACAGATTTCCTGAATTAAATCTAGTAACCATCAGATCTGGCTTACTGTGGAAGTGTTATATAGTCCCCTCAAAATTTAGCAAGAGGTGGATGCTAATAGTAGGTTACACATAGATCATAGACCACAGGGAAAGACTGTGATCATGGGGGTTGCAAATGACTTCTGACAAAGTATTTTGAAATGGATGAGAACAGAAAATGATGGAAACTAAACGAGCCTATCATCTTTTTCTGTGAATGATTGGGAGGGGCAGGCAACAGTTCTGACACTATGTGGCTGCTAGCCGACTAGACGAGGTGGTTCACAATTTTTCATACTGATTTCTGGTCCTGAGATACTAATAAGACACAATCTGATTCTGTCTTCCTTGGGTTAATACACAACTGGACATTAAAGAATAACACTGATAGATGTATATATATATATATATATATATATATTATATAAATTCAAACAAGCTATTTTTTAATAATTACAATAAACAAATACTTATTAAGGACCTACCACATGCCAGGAACTGTGCTACGAGCTAGGGAGACAAAAACCATACATTCCTGGCTCTCAGGAATCTCACATTCTATTTAACTGCATTTGAGTATTGTGTCACAACATAAGCTGATAAGGCTATATATATATATATATATATATATATATATATATATATATATATATATGTATATATATGTATGTATGTATGTATGTATATAGTCCTGTATTCACAAAACACTCAAAATACTTTTGAGTGTGTCTATGAGAAAGTTATGAGATCCACTACACTGACAGTGATTTATTGGCCAATCACAAAATATTTCTCAGATTTTTCTTTCAGGGGATGGGTGGTTGAAGGGAAGACTGGTTTAGAATTAGAAGCATAATTAAAGAATCCCCTTCCTCATACAACAATATGTAGAAATCCTGACAATAAGCTTAATTAGCTTAGACTTCAATAATCACAAATTACTGATAATTTGGACAAAATGTTTTCTTTGTCCTATCGATAAAAACAGACTGCTAAACAGTGCTTCACTGACAGAATACAAGCTCCTTGAGGGCAGGGCTATTTCAATTATATTTTTGCATCATCCTTGCCTAGAAAAGAGTAAGTTCTTACTTAATGATTTCTGGTTGATCTATTTCTTTAAATACATTAAAAAATTCAGAATATTTTGCTAATTGGGATAAATTTATGATGCTTAACTTAATATGAAAGAGCCAGGGGAAGCAGGACTTTCCCAAACTGGCTACAGCATTATATCCTACAATTTAGAGGTATAAAAGACCTTAGAGGACACTTAGTCCAATATTCTACCTCATGCATGAATCTCCTTTACAACATCCCTGGCAATGGTTATCCAGGCTTTGCTCAAATACCTCCGGGGATGGGCAAACTCTCCACCTCATAAAACAGTAATTCCATTTCAGATGACTCTAATTATTAAAAATGTCTTGCTTACTTTGAGTCAAACTCTAGCTTCTTATGACTTCTAACCATTTTTTCTTAGCGGCCCCAAACAGAATTTAATCCATTTTCTTTCCCCCTAACAGTGCCTCTCCTTCTGAACTTTCTATTTCTATTGAGGACATCACTATCCTTCCAAGTACCCAGGTTTGTGCCTTTGGAATTATTTCTAATGCTTCTCTTTCTCTCACTTCATATATTTAGTAAGTGGTCAAATATTTTGATTATACTTGTATGGCAAAATTTCTTCAATATGTCACCTTCTCTTCACTCATGGAGCCACCATTTTCATTATCTATTGCCTGGACTATTGAGATGGTTCATTATCCTGCTACTCCTCTCCTCAACCTATCCTCTACAGAGTAGCCAAAATGATCATTTTTAATGCACGGAAATAACCACATCACTCCCTTTCTTAAAAATAAACAAACAGATAAGAAAAACAAAAGACCAGCAGCCCTGTTGCTTTCAGGTACAATATAAATTCTTCAGCCCAGTTTATAAAACTGTTAAAAAATCTTTCTCCAAACTTGCTTTTCCAGACTGACATTTGTTCTTCTATCTCCCCTCTCTGTGCTTTTGCACAGATGGTCCTCGATGTTTGAAATGTTCTCCCTTTTAAACTCTGCCTTTTAGACCCCTTAGCTTTCTTCCAGGATCCCCTCGGGTGCTACCTCCTACGCAAAACCTTTCTTAACCCTGTCCAGGTGCTGATTCACTTTTCCTCATCCCGTTATCTTAGCTTGACTCATCTGGGTACAGGTTGTATCAAACGTGTAGGAAGTGAGCTTCATTTTTGTATCCCTGGTGCTTAGCCCCAAGTAGCTTGTATATAACAAGTGCTTTATAGATGTTTATTGAGTCGAGCTGAGTTAGTTTTGCTTTCTTGAGCCACACAGAATAAGTCTAATCCATCTTCCTATTAATGTCATTAAGATTAGTGCCATGAATGTGAAACTCAATTGTTTAAAATTCCATTTTGGGGTTACTTTTTCTTAGTTACTTCTTTTCAACAGCAGACTCAATTTAATCAGTCAATACATATTTTAAATTTATCATTGAGAAGTAAATAATTCTCATATATTTCCATCAGTTGAAGGATGTATCTTAGGACAAATTTCTTAAAATGCTTACTCACAACAGCAAGGTATAATGTGTCTAGCTAGTTCTTTCCCAAAGTAAATCAATGTAATCACTAAGGAGCTCAGGTCAAATCCTCTTTCTTGACATAACTCTTATTTCAATCAGGCTATTTTCTCCAAATTTCTATTGCCAGCGTTAGAATGGTGAACATTCAGAGAAAAGACGAGCACACAAAGAAAGCAGTGATCTTTAGGTGAAAAAAAAATTGGTGATGAGGGTTTTTTAAAGGCAGGCAAGAAAAATGACTCACCCAAAATGAGTCAAGGAAGAAGAAATGTATTGTGATGGGAAAAAGGGATCTCTGTTAATCTTCTTACTTTGTTTCTGTCAAAAATAAAAATCTATCTGTGAAGAAAATTGGAAAATGAAGCATGTTTGTGTATATATGCATTTGTTTATAAATATATATTTATATGGTCACACAGAAACACACACACACACATACAGCCCCCCAAACCTCCCAGATCCATCAAAAATCTAATACATTGAGGAAAGATGATGCGTGAGGACGAACAAAGAAGCTAATCATATATGTATGTTGTGGTTTAGTCACTTCAGTTGTATCCAACTTATTGTGACCCCATTTGGGGCTTTCTTGGCAGAGATACTGGAGTTGTTTGCCATTTCCTTCTCCAACTCATTTAACAGATGAGGCAAACAGGGTCAAGTGACTTGCTCAAGGTCCCACAGCTTGGAAGTGTCTGAGACTGGATTTGAGCTCAGGAAAATGAGTCTTCCTGATTCTCAGACCAGTACTCTATCCCTTGAGCCACGTATTTTCACTTCAGCATGTTTACAAAAGATATAACACCAGTGAAGTGACGTCTTAGAAATCATTTATACTAAATTTTCATTTCACAGATGAGGTAATTTAGCCTGAAATAGGGGAAATGACTTCATCAATAACATATGACTGCCTGGTAGGATTAGAACTGACACTAAACTGCCTAATGGCATATTTCTTCTTCTTCCCCTACGTGCCTTTGTCCCATACTAGCATGGAGGTGTAAGACTATACTTACGAGTTGATGCTGCCAATGAATTTTGGCACATTCCTAATGTTTACATGAAGAAAAAAACAAAACATCTGAATTATCTATTTTCTAACATTTCTATGTGTAAGCATAAATTCACCCTACAGAGAATAAAGTACCATTTATCTAGAATGGTTGGAAAAAAATAATATGCTGTGGATAAGTTGGTATTCCAATGTATTGGGGTTATTACATATTATACAAAGATCATCAATTTTCAAAGAATTAGAATACAAGAAAAGGATACCAATATAACATATATAAATATATACATATATATAGACCCATATATGTTTCCTATACGTAAACATATCTATCACACATATGCATATCTATCATATATACATGTATATCTATCATATATGTGTGTGTCATATAACATATATCACACACATAGTGTGTGTGTGTGTGTGGTGTATATGTAGCTCAAACTTGTGTTTAGATCAAGGAAAGGATTTTTTGCCAGATACACTTCTATCAATGATGCAGATCATAAATCTGCCTGCACTTATAATTTCATAGATTTACCTACAACCATGAAGTTAGATGACTTACTTATGGTCATACATTTAGTATGTGTCACAGGAAAGACCTGTCTTCCAGATTCCAAGATAAGGCCTCCATCAACTATACCATCCTGAGCAAGCTACATTTCCTTTACATTAAAATCAGACTGGAAAGAATTGAATTATTCTTTCTTTGGTGATGGTTCAGGCCACACATCAGAATCTTGCAATGTCCAAATGGCAATTACCATGAAAATTGTTCTTAGAAGATAGCAGGAAGGGGAGGGAGGCAGTAGCTATCTTTTTTTATTTGACAGTTAAAAAAACAAGATGGGGGATTGCTGGCTCTCCCAAGATGTGTATCTCCAAAATAGAACTTAATATCTTTCAACCTAAACCCATCCCACCTCTTCTGACTTCTTTCTGCCCAAGTGGCCATTATCATTCTAGTCTTTATCCATGACAAATTGGAGACTCTCCTTCACCCTTACATATCAGCTATTAACAGAAAATGTGGCACAAATAAAAAAAAACCTATGAGATAGTCCCTATATTTTGTGATCAAAAAATACATTCTGTTTAATAGGGTAAATAAATAGGTTATTTCAATTGTATCTCACTCTTTGTGATGCTAGTTGGGGATTTTTTGGCAAAGATACTGGAGTGGTTTGCCATTTCCTTCTTTAGATCATTTTACAGATGAGGAAACAGAGGCAAATAGAGTTGTGACTTGGCCAGGGTCACATAGCTAATAAGTATCTGAGGTCAAATTTGAACTCAGGAAGATCAGTGTTCCTGACTTCAGGCCTGGCACCCTATCCATTGTGCCACCTAGTTGCCTTTTAATAGAGGCTAGTGTGGCCCAAACAGAACAAGTCTGGACTTCCCTTCTCTGAAAGTAGGCTAGGTTTCAGGAGATTCAGTATTAGCATGGACTCTGCCTTGTAGTGAGCTGTGGCCTTGGACAAACTATTTAACTTCTCTGACACCCAAATTTGTAAAATAATGGAGTTGGCTTAGTGGATTTCTAAAGTCTCTTTCAGTTCCAAATACCGTGCTATGAGCTAATGATCTTTAAATGAGAGGTTATTTTCATAGTCTAAGGGTAACAATGATCACAACAGGAATGCAAACTAGAGGTAAAACTATAAGGTAAAGGACAGAGAAGTATATTTTCAACTGATCTCAACTTATGATGTGGTTCTTTAGTGAGCACAGAGGAAATTCATGAATTAATTAGCACATGGCCTCTTCCCTGGCAAGTCAAATGGAACCAAACTGCATTGAAAGTTCATTCCATTGCTAATGGTCCAACCACCCAGCACCATGTTATATATACCCTATTGTGTGGCGTTTTTTGCAAGAAGATCAGGGGAACTGGGGTGGGGGTCAGCAGTTTGAGTCTTAACAACTTCTGGCCTTCTTTCTTTTCTGTCAGGAAGAATGAATAAATTGATGCACAGGACTAAACCATTTCTCTTTCCAGCTGTGGTACAGCAGCCCTAGCTTTTAAAACAAGCACATGGTTCATTTAATCAGGCTCCTAGCCATCTTGGTTAGGAGAAGAAAGGGCATTCTCATAGGAAACAAATTCTTATGAAAGCCTGTCATATTGGAATAAAATCTTCTGTGAACTTTATATATCACAGTGATTAATCTGAAACCATAATCCTAAATTTAAGAAGGTGTTTGGAATAATAAATATGTACCCTTGGAGTCAGGAGTACCTAGGCACAAGTCCTACCTTTAACACTAACTTTGTGACTAGGCAGTCTCTCAGTGCTTTAGGCAACTCTCAAAGACAGTAAGCTACAGAGAGATGAAGTTGCTATACTGGGAATTCCCCACATAAAGGAAATCAGTGGAGAAAAGAGAGGTTGGAAAGAAATATTAGTTCGGCAGATACTTCTCCCAGAATATTATTATATACAACCAATAGAAGTTTTATAATGTAAAGTCAACATCAAACCATTATTATTTTGTGTTTTCTATTTGTGCCTGGGAAACTCTGCCCTGCCCAACAGTTAGAACATAGCTTCTGGGTAGACTGAGGAGAAGTCACATATTTAGAGCTGGAAGTAAGTAAGAGGTCATCTGGTCCAACTTCCTAATTTTACAGATGAGGAAACTGAAACCCAAATAAGCAAAAAAGTCAGTATTTGAACCGGGGAACCCTGACATACTTGACTCCAAATCCCTGCAGGGTTCTTTCCATTACACCATGATGGGGTTCCATCTTGCTAGCAGAGCAGGGTTTAGCCAGGCAGAATTTCATCTTTCCTCTTCCCTTTCTTTCCTCTCCTTCTATTTTCACCTTGTATAGTCCAAACTTTGACAACCCAGGAAAAAACTTCCATTTATTACATCTTCCTCAGTAACTACCCTCATGTTATTGTTTATATATGTGACGTTTTCAGATCACTTAATGGCATTAAGAAGAGTAAGAGTGCAACATTATTTTGCTAAGAGTACATTTCATTATATTTTAAAACTATGAGTAGCCTAAAGCTGGACTCTTAATATCTTTCCTCATTTTTAAACACTGTTATTTACACACACCCCCACTTCCCAATGCATATTCCTGGGCAATGGACAGAGGATAAAGAAAATAATGTGTTTATTGAAAGCCCTGTGGTCTCAAACACAAGATGGGTGGTAGAGCTGTTGCACATTGGCATTAATAGGGGGATAAAGAAAAGGGTGAGGAAAGCAAAGTTGGGCAGCTGGGAAGGATTATTACCATCTGACCTTCTCCCCGCACTTCCACCAAGTCAGCTTATTAGACAAAACGTTGTTTGTGATTTGCTCTTGGCTGTTTCTGTCTCCTTCCGTTGGTTGTGCTAATGTTGTATAAATGCTGCAGGCTCTTACAGCCACAATGCACATGAAATGGTGTGAATAGAAAACCTCTAACTCTATCAGTGTTAGTATACAACCCTCTGTCATCTAGTTGTGGTGACTTGTGTGTCATCACCCAGAGCCTGCCATTTTGGATCTGGATTCAAGTAATAGCTTCCTCCTTACAATGCCCAAAGTGCAGAGACATCTTGGAAAGGGACTCATTATGTCTACATATGGGTGACAAGAGAAGACTGTGAACCTTTCTATTACTCAACTAGCCAGATCACTAAATGGAGCCAATGCTGATGATGCCTGGCTTCAGTATTGGTATTAATTAAGACTATAACTCTGTGATCCCCTCTTCCGCTTTAAAACATCTTTGGAAAATGTTCCCTCAGGAATATAGAAGATTTAAAATTAGACTAAAAGTAGTTTTCAAAACCCTATATGACTATCTCTTTATAGTCATTGGTCTTATATATAAATTTAAAAACACTCTTGCCTTTAATTGCCGCAGATGTTGCATCCCAGTTGAGGCAGGGCCAAGATATGCATTGGAAGAGAAGAAGGGCGATTACTATAGGTGGTCAAGAGAAGCTTTAACTTAACCTAGCTTTTCAGGTTAAGCACAACCTGAAAAGCTAGGTTAAGTTAATACTAGGTTACTGGAGGAAGAGTAAGATCCAAGTAGCTATGGTAAATGGAAAAATTGATGGTTGGGCAGAAATTCAGATGATATATAATTACACATATATATATATTATACACATATACATATAGGTACCATTTGAAGCTTTATTTTAAACAATAAAAAAACCAAATAAAAAACTAGACATAATTTTATAAGTATTGGGGTTCCTTGCGAAGAATTTCCTCTCCCAATGTAAAACAACATTTTTCACGCAGTTAACAGAATTAGAGAATTACCTGTGTGCATTGACAAATTAAATAACTTAGCTAGACTCATACAGTCGGCATGTGTCTGAGATGAGCCTTACATATGTACAAGGACCCTATTTCAATAAGAACAGGAAACCAAAATTCAGGGAATAGCAGAGAGGAATGTTATCATAACCGCCCGATTCCTCAGTTTCAGTCGTGTGTCTGGTGCTCTTTGCATTCCCCTTTCTTTAGTTAAAGAGTTTCATTTCATGCAGGCCCTCCAAGCTTCCATATGATTCACACCAGAGATGCCATGTCTTTAGGCACAGTAAACAATGTGGGCCATTATTATGTGTAACAACACATGGCTGTACGTACTTATTCTTTACTCATTCTGGGTATTATTAGAGGAATTTAGTTTGGCTGCAATGCCACAGAATATCAGATCTGAAAGATATCTTGGAAAACAACTAATCTAACATCCACAATTATAAGTGAAGAAATCAAGATCCCAAGAGATTGAATGCTTTGCCTAAGGTCAGAAATGTATTTAAAGAACAATTTAAGCTTTGTAAAAGTGGAAGCAGCTGCTTTGGGAAATAGTTGACTTCCCTTCCTTAGAGATCTTCAAGCAGAGATTAGATGACCACTTGTTGGGTATGTTATAGGGTAGATTTCTTTCATGAATGGGTTATTTTAGGTGGCCACTGAGCTCTCTTCTCTGTCTTTTATGTCTCTATTTCTTTCTCTCCCTTCCTGTCTCTGTTTTTCTGTGTCTGTCTCTGTCTGTTTCTGTCCCTATTTCTCTCTGTGTCTCCGTGTGTGTGTGTCTGTCTGTCTCTCTCTTATTCAGACTTAGTCAAAGGCAGCTCATTTCCTCATTCAATGCTTTTCCATATTTTACATTGCCTCAATTAACACTGAGTTGATATCTCCTGGATGAATTCACAATGGCAGCATTTAATTTGTTCTTAACCGATTTTTTTTTGTCATTGCCCATGTCCTTGATCTGTATAAAAAGATGTAATCTTGCTCATTATTTATATTCTCTTTCTTGTGTGGATGCATGTTTTGTAACCAGACTGTTGCCTAAATGGTAAATCTATAAACTTGTAATTCTATCAGACCAAGGGTAGTTGAGGGATTCAGATCTGTCCTATTAGTTCCATTGGCACTGATTTTCCAACAACTGATGGCAGGTTTGTAAGTGATATTAACTGTCCTTTGTAGTAAATTACATCGTGTAATCACCACGGCGCTCTGCTCAGGCCAGACCAGTTATCAGCTAAACCAAATGAAGGGTTTGTTGAATACACTATCTGTTTCCTTTCAGAATGCCAGAAGTTCTCTATAAACATGAGTGTGCTGAATGAGAGGTCATCTTTTGAAAGCTATAATAAAACATGATTGTAACTGAACATGTGACATGCCTGCCTCCTAGCTCTCTTTCAGTTATGAGTGAAGGGATTAAAAAAAAGAAAAAAAAAGAATCCAGAAATACTGCCTGCAAGAATAGTATGCTTCTCAGCACAGAGATCTATTTTAACAAGGACCTTATTTTTTTTTTCCTTAAGGGAATATAAGGAAGTAAAATTATCTCAGCCAGTGTTCTATAAAATTGGGAGATGGCTGCTTGAAGCATAGGGAAAAAAAATCAAAACAGAAATGCCATACTCATTTCCCATTAATTTATTCCAGTGTTCATTGGTGGAATCTACTATCCTTTCAAGCTGAGTTATCTGAAAAAAGAATGCCTGATGTGATGAGAATGTTCACCTATCAGAACATGGGGTTAGAGCATTCCTGTGGTCAGGTGGATGTTACTGAGAAATTGCTTTCTTAGAGTTAGGAGTACCTGACCTTGGAATTGACTGTTGTAGTTTACTATAATTTCAATTTATTAAGTACTTTACATGCCTTAACTTTACTTGATCATCACAAGGTAGATGCTTTTACTCTCTCCATTTTACAAATAATGAAACAGATTCAGAGAGAGGAAGTGATTTGAACAGGTTCACACTACTGGTAAGCACCTGAGGCAGGACAGGAACCTAGGACATCCTGACTCCAAGGCAATGACCCCTCATTTTCAAGATATGTAAAGGGTATTTCAAGTTACCAAAGCATAAAACAGAAATCCCTCCCTAAAAAAGCAATTTCTTAGAATGACCTAAATTACAGTAGAGGAGCTGGCTAAACCCAGGAGGCATGGTGAAGAATCTTTATCATGAGTAGTCAACCAGTAATTTAAATCCAGACCTCACGCTTTTCAGGAGGACCACATTTGATACAAGCCAGGAGTAATTTCATAGTTGCACATATCATAATAATAGCAACAATGACAGATTGCATTTATATAGCCCTCGCTGGTCCTTCGGTGCTGCTACACAATCATTATACGCCATTATTTTTCTTTCCCTTTTTCCCCCCTGCAGGGTGGGGAACAGTGGAGTGGTTTCCAGACTTGTCATTTCATTGGCATAGGGAACTTCTACTAAGAAAACTTATAGCAATTCAGATAAGTTCCATCATTCTGTTTCTGCATCTTTTCTAGCATTCATCCTCCCTTCTCTATTCCCACTCCCATAATCCTTTCTTACAGCCTTACTTGCACCTATCTGTCAGTAGGTCTTTTGGCTTCTGCTCTCCCTCCTTGAAACCATCCTTTACATTGTTACCAGATTAAAGGTCTTTACATGAACTCCCAATTCCATTTTGAGCCACCTGCCCTCTTATGTTTTATGAACAAGGAAAGAGGATCATGTTTAAATGGTTTTTTTCTATAATGTCTTCTAATATATTTTCCTAAATCAGAACCTACATTTATGACTATTTCCAGAGTCCTTGTCCTTGACTGTTATAGCTACTTAGATAACTATTACATTTTCTAGATGCTCATGGAGATTCCATTTCACCAACCATTTTCTCCTTGTTGCTCAGAATTTCTCATACCAGTATTTCCCTTTAATATTTTCTCTAGTATTAAAAACAGCAGCAAATCACATTTATATGGCATTGTAAAGGTTTGAAAAAATTTTATACATTATTTCATTTGCACCTGACAATGATTCAGAAAGATGAATATTTTTATCCTCATTTTACAGATGAGGAAAAGGAGGTGCTGATCTCCTACGTGACTTGTCCCTGGTCATAATGCTATTAAATGTGAGAGGTATATGTTTAAGAAAGGTCTTCTGGACCCATACAGATTCTAAAATCTATCTATTATGCCACAATCTAAGGGAAGGTAATAGTGAACAAACGTTCAGCTTTTATTGGAGAAAGACTTTCAGGATGCATCTGGACAAGTAAAATTCACCACTACAACTATACTATTTCTTACTATTGTTGTTGTTGTTGTGTGTGTGTGTGCGTGTGTGTGTTCAATCAGGAAAGTACCAGCTCTATCTTCCAGCTTGCTAGAGAGTGTGTAGCTCTATTCTTACTTTGATATCTGTTTTTCTGATGTTTGTCATCATCCACATGTTCCACTGTTTGAATCCTTAGCTATACAAATGTACACCTTCTTCATAAATAATATTACTTTCCTTCCTCTTGTGTCAGAGCTACTTTTTTAATGAAGAATACTCCTCAACTGTTGTATCTGAGTAAAAAAGCACATTCTACTCAGTCTCAGAAATGTCTATAACGGCATACGTAATTACTTGTGCTAAAATATAAAGCTGGTGTTATGTGACGAGAGGCAATGTAATATTATGAAAGGCAAGATAAGAGTGTAAAAGGAAGGCAGGATGTAAATGTCTAACATTCAGTAGTTTTTTGACCTTGGGCAAGTCACTTATTTTCTCTGAGTTTCATCCTTATCTGTAAAATGCTTATTCTTTATGCTTCAAAGTTTTGTTATGAGGAAAGTGTTACTTTAAATTTTACAATAATATATAAATGAAAGTTTTTACTCTTTGTCCTGAATCCTTACTTATTTCATCCTGTCAACCATTGGAGATTAGGTTATTCTTTTTGTTATAAAACATTTCCCCATAAGATCTGTTTTGGTGGAATTTTTTCTGGGCATTTTTCCTCTCCTCCTCTATTGTAAAATCAAAGCCATTTCCATCACATGAAGAGATATTAGCCTTGGGTAGTTAGGGAAAGTTTAGGGAGGCAGTGTCAATTGAACCCAGATGTGAAGTATGCAAAATGTTTAGATGGGTGGAGGCAATGGCTGGAGAAAAAGTTATAATGGTTAACAGGTGCCTAAAGTTGGGGGAGGAGAATCTGTGATGAAGTTCTGGTCTAAAATTCTTGTTCAATATCATTTGGGGCAACAAGGTCGTATAGATGTGAACAAAGTCCTCACACATATACCCCTGTGAATAGACCTGTGGTGGGGTCAAGATCTTGTCTCCCTTAGGAGTTGAATTCAACACGAACTGAGCTATTTGGCCAGTTGCTCCACATTCACTTTTATCTTCTGAGAGATGGAATCAGAGGCTTTTAGGGTTAGGGTTAGAATAGGAGCACATTTAGAATTAGAATCAGAACCCTAACCCTAAATGCCTCCAATTCTATCAGGGAAGACAAGAATTTATTAGGCTCCTAGGTAGTATGGTTGATTTCTATCTGACAATTCTTGTCAGGTTTACAGAAAGGAAGACCTGAGTACATTTTTATGCCAATTCATTTAACCTTCCTCAGTCTCAGTTTCCTCATTTGTAAAATGGGGATAAAGGTAGAACCTACCCACCTCTTAGTGTTACCATAAAGATCAAATAAGAAAACTATAGGTAAAGTTCTGTGTAAAACATGAAGTGCCATATTAATTTTAACTTTTTAATAAATATACAGCAAATATATTTAAAAGTTGGTTGAAATTTGTTATTATGTGAATTTAATGACATATCTCATGACCTAGAAATTCCATCATGAGGAATATACACTGAGATGACTGAGAAAATGATATACCCTATATACACCAAAATAATTATAACTGAACTTTTTATGATAGCAAAGAAGTAGAAACTAAGTAGATGGCTTTTCTTTGGGAAATGACTGAACAAATTGTGTGGCACATTAAAATACTAGACAATCACTGTGCTGTAAGAAATAATAAACATGACAAATACAGAGATATATGAAAAGAATGAAATGAATTGATGAAAAGAGCTGGGAAAATAATATACATATTCACACAACGATAAAAAAGGAAAGAACCACCACTAAAAGCAAATGAAACTGAATGATGGAAAATTAAAAAGAATAAGCTTGGTCCCAAAGAAGAAATATGAAAGGACACTGATTTTTTCATAGATGTTATGGTACACATGTGTGGAAAAATGTATTTACCGTCAGAGTTTTTTGATGTTTTGATGAGTTTTGTTCACTTTTTGTCTTAATTTTTCCTTTAAAAAATGCTATAAGGAATGGCTTCTTTGGAAGAGAGAAAAAGTAAAAACAGAGAAGGAACAATGGAAACTATCAATAACAAATTTGTTTTTTAAAAGCTGTGTTGCTTCTTCAATTTATTTGTTGCTGTTTTTTCAACAGTGCCTTCCATAATCATTCAACTCCCTCTTGTCCCAACAGTGATGTAAAATATAAGAAATCACATACATTTCCAATGTCCCTGGAAAGTGAATGGTTTTTTGCCTATCTCCTTTGGTAGAAATTTTCGTTTTTCCAGATGGTGAAAATAAAGCTCTTGAAATTGGAACATACTTCCAATGTGTAACCCTTATATTTAGCCAAAGGCATGCCTCCTCATTTAGCTTATGTCAAAAACTTTCATAGCTTTCCAATCTTCCCTTCTATTATCCCTTAAATCTACCAAAGGGATTGGCTGTATCTGCTCTAGACAAGGTAGTACCATTACTTATAAATTTCTAGCATACTTCAAAATGATAAGGGCAAGTACACTCGATACAGATCAACTCTAATGTCCTCACACAGTTTTATGTTCCCTATGTAGTTAATAAATACTCAAGTTAAGAATAATCAATCATGGGTTAGGGCAATTCAGAGGGTGGACATACTATAATCTATGTATAGAAAAGATAGCTCAGCAGGAAATATTAAATTCTGCAAAGGATTCTTTGAAATTATTATTCATTCTCCAAGAGTAATTACAACTCTTTGGAAGTTCTTCACCCAGAATCACTAGTAGTCTACAACAAGTAGTCTACACGTGTGTTTCAAGATAGACACAAAAATCCAAGGACAAATATGAGCACTGATACACTGAGTTCATAGTGTTGCAGATTCAGAACTGAAAGAGTTAGACCTCAGAGTCATTGGCATTCAAGTCTTATCATTTTACTGAAGAGGAAACTGAACCCCAGGGAGGTGAAGTGACTTCTCTAAGGTCCCATTGTGTCAGAGGCAGGATCTGAATCCCATTCATCGGACTACTGAGCTACTATTCTTTCTACTGTACTAACTGTTTAAACATGGGAGGAAAAGATTGTGAGGAGGTAATACATACCATTCTCCCTCCTCTCTCCCCTATGATGTCTCATACAAACTTGTTATATTGTCCAAGGACATGAAAACTGGCCTCAGTACATGAGTTTCTATGGTCAATTTAAATACAAGAAAATACATTCATAAACCTATTCAGTCTTCCTAACTGGAAAATGTAATAGTGGTGTTACAAGCACAAGGGGACATGTATGCATGTGATTAGTAAAATGAAAATATGTATGCATGTCACTACCAATATATTGGAATTCTCCAAAGTAAAGTAGAGATATGAAAAATTCATATTTTACAAAACAAAGATATTGTGGTTCATATTACCAAAAGATTCCTTTTTTTATAAACATATTTGCTAAAATTTTAAGTAGTGAGTTCATGTGCTACATTTATGTACACACAAACAATATGCACACATAACTGTCTAGTTAAGTACATATTTACATACACAATTAAGTATTCAGTTTATACCTTGCCTTCTTCCAAGAGATCTTTCTTTTTAGCTTAAAAATGGAATGCAAGAGATTCAAAAGAACAAAAATATCTAAGGAAAACAGAGTAGATAACCCCATGCAACTGAGCTGAGTTAATTACACAGGTTAGTGCTTTATGTCAATAAGCAGCATTACAAGTCATAGGCATGGAATCAAGAGAACCAATAGGTTGAAATATCCCTTTCAACATTTTTGTAGTTGTGTGTGTTTGAGTCACATAACCTCTAAAAGCTTCAGTTTCTTTATGTGTAAAATAAGGATAATTATACTAAGAATCTACCTCATAGGGTTGCTATTAATCCTAAAAGGGAATAATGTCTGCAAAACACTTTGAGGTCTTTAAAGAACTGGATTAAGTTTGGTTATTACTTTTCTTTGGTGTAAGCTGTTTAGCAGCCAAGGCAAGGAGAGGCAGCACACTGTTACATGATCTTCACTGGATGACAAAGCAAAGTCTACAGATTGATCTGCATAGAAGACTATTTGTTGGCAGCCAAATGAATGTAAATTGACCATTTGGGTCCTTGGATAATGCTTGTTGGTTCCCACTGTACACAGTACCCTCAAATTCAGTTTTACAAAAGATACAAAAATGGTTTACAAATGTCTGATTCTTGTAATAAACCTTTCTATATATAGACTGAATATATTAATTACATAAAAAAGAAAATCACACTGCTTCTTATTTCAGTACTTAAGGAGATCCTTGATCTTATCAATAGCAACAGCAATGGAGATTCTCTCTCCAGTAGCACAGACTTCAGGCCATGCAAGCCTTCAGGGCGATTCTTGTTCACATTTTCCTATAAATCTTTCACAGAAGATCTACACAATGTTCTGGAAACCTTCCTGTAAGTCTTATAACATTCCGTGGGTACCAGTGCATCACTTGGGTTGATCATCTATTATCCCTTACTCTCACTACATGACTGGCCCACTTCCTTTTCCAATCATATTCATCCTGAAAGTTATCTTTTATACCATTTGTTACACACAAGTCATTGCTCATAATACGTTCCAGCCTGATGCTTCTTACACATAAGTCATCGCTGGTAATATGCTCAAGCCCACTTATTTCCACCATACATCTCTCCTTTGCCCTTTGGGTCATCCATAATTTAAATTCTTTAGTTCCTGTGATATTCCATAATATTCAGTCACATGGCAACACCAGGGGAATATTGATGTTAAAAATGGTAACGCCATCTTTGGCAATGGAAACTTACACAACTGAGATGAATACAAAAGGATCTTAATCTTGTGTGGTTCTTTTCTACTTCTTTATTGATAAGGGTACTATGGCAATGCATGTTAAGAACCACTCAGTCTTCAGTATATACAAATTCTTTAAATTGTTTCTTCTCAAATGAGATTTTTTCCAATGGCCAATGAGGAGATATAATTCTGAGGCTTAGCACCATGCAACTGAGATGGATACACTACTATGATTTGGCATTGTGTTCAGAAACACAACATTATCTAAAGTGCTAGATATGGAATCAAGAAAATCAAAAAGGCTCAAATCTCCCCACCAACACTTTCCCAGTTGTGTGATTGTGAGAAAGTAACATAACTCACTTTCCTGAATTTCAATATTAAATCTTAGCAGGACTGGCATTCTTGATATCAATGGAAACAGAAGGTTCAACTTGATGATGATCAACTAGATGGAAAGATGACTCTGAAGTTGTTCCCATTAAGAGACAAAAGTGAGTTACCTGAGATGTTAGCTTGGGCCCAGAGACAGCCCAAAACATCATTCCAAAAGTCACATGGTCATCTTGTCATGGAGTACGCAGAGTAAAAAAAGAGAAAGGTACCAAAAAGTAAACTGCTGCTTTTGTGCCAACATCTGTTACAGATAAAGAAATCTTCCAAAGAACTTGAGAAAAGCCTCTAAATCAAATCAAAATCATGAGTAATAATCTGTGACTTCTCTGCTAAGGTAGGTATGAGACAGGATAAAGAAAAAAAATGTTGGAAAATTCTGTTTGAAGATTAAAAAGATACAAAAACCAAAGGCTTATAGAATATTTGGTTGCCTGACACACTGTTTTTATACTTTAAAAAATAAAATTTCAAGTGTGTTTTTCATCTCAAGGGTCCCTTTTAAAATTTATTCCAAATGCTTTGGGGATCTGCAAAGTAGGTTTTATCTTTTGGTATGGTTACTTATGGAATGTAAACTATAAAATGAAACCAATGTGCAAAAATACTGAATGGAAATTAAAATAAGAACTGCTAACTGATAATATTTTCCACACAGAAACAGGGACAAATAAAGTCCATTCAGCTTTCATCAGAAATGCTCAGGATTCCCAATGATCGATAATAAGAGAGTAAAACAGTTATCTAAGAGAATGCATAGGCATAGTACAGGAAGGAATAGTTAACTGCTTGGGGCAGCTGGGAAGACATTTCAGCTTGGTCTTATCTCTTATGTGGGAACACAGGTGGACCTTCCTTCACAGATGGGTTTTTGAAAAGTTGAGGGTAATTTGAATATTAATAAATTGGGGCTTATGAAACTGCCTATTTAAGTGTACTTAAATATATAAGCACCCTCCAAAGACTTTTCAAAAATCATTCAGATTCTGTTTGTAAATTGAAGAATAGGTTGGTGGAGTAAATAGATAATTTCCCCCCTCACCCTTAACTTTTTTCTTCCCACCCCCTTTCCCACCCCACTTTGACCTTTAAAGGCACCTTGCATAGTAGGCAGAGTATTGGTCATGGAGAAAAGATCTAAGTTCAAATGATGCCTTGGACACTTAGAAGTCATATGACTCTGGGCAATTCATTCAACCTTTGTAATCCTTAAGCCATTCTCTAGAATTTACTGTTCTGAAATCAGAACTTTTCATAGATTATACATAATCAAATTAAGTACACAATTATCTTGAAATGGCAATTTGGCATCATATTTTTCTTACTCCAGCTAGAACTTGTAAGCAATGTCTTAAGATGGAATTTATAGGGATAGAAATGAAGGACCATGGCCTGAAAAGAATGCTTGAGCTGGTGAGATGGTGCCCCAGTGTACTGACAAAGAGATGAGCAATATTTTTACAAAAGGATGTAACAACTCCAAGTCTGCATTATGAGGATGATCACATGCACAAAAGTGGTCAGCTGCATAAAAGAAGTTATTTTACAGAACTCAGAGATTGTGTTTGGGATATTGTGAAACTGCCTTAAAGAAAAAACAATTTAAAGACACTTAGTAGTGTGGTAAACATATCCTATTACTATAAAACATTTTCCAGTCCATATTCTATATGTGGAACAATATATTTTCCCATCTCCCCCAAAGCCTTTGGTACTGGGGGAGTAGAAGTTGAAAAAACCTGTTTCTAAGGATGTTTTTTCTCTTATTTATCAGTAGGGCTTCTTGTTACTCATGTAAATATCCTCTGAATCCAAAGAAGAGTAGACCTCCAGCTAGGCAGAATAAAGCCAATTTAGCTTCTTAAGCAAGAACTGCTTTGTGAAAAAATCCTGTAAAACTCCCCACTAAATGAGTTACAAACTAGTCACATGGGGCTTTCATTGAATTTACTTGTGAACGTTATAAAGGACAATTGTCTCTGAACCAGGTACATCAAACGCAGGACTGCTACTGTGTAAAAGCATGGAATTCTACGCCACCTACACACACAAAGAAAATTAGCTTCTTATTGAAAGGAGGTACTATTGAAAAACTCCAGGGGAAAAAATGAAACAACAAAAATGAATGACACCTACAGGCAAATCCAATGGTTAAGGCCATTTGGGTAAGGATTTCTTAGTCTGAAAGAAAGAAAAAAAAAACAGTACAGTTTCAGAAGGTCATGAAAGATAATTGAACTAAGTCAAAGTCAAAGTAGCAGCTCTTGAAATCCTAAGCAAGGAGAGTTTAAATCTGCTTAAGAAAAATAAAATGAAGGATTTTCAAACCCTACTCTTTGGATTCAGTGGGGGGAAAATCTAATGTAAAGTTTTAGGGAAAATGTCTCATTCTCCTAAAAGTTTATAGGTGTATTTAAAAGGATTGTCAGTGATTTTGGTCTGAGGTGGTAAGTTTATATGTATATAAGCGTACATATGTATATAATATGTATATAATATTAATTTTAGTAATTATGTGAATACTAGATATATTTGTATATAATTATGACAGAGTTGGAAGTAACACTACTTCAATTGTAGTCACAAATAGACGCAACTGGAAAATGAATGAATAAACCACAACCTACATGACAGGTGGTCATTCACCCTGTGCTTTAATGTCTAAAAATGAAAGTGAATCTAGTACCTCTCAAAGCAGTCTGATGGATTTTTGAAGAGATGTGATTAATCAGGAATTTGCTCTTTCTAGGAAGGCTACCTTGTTTCTATTGTTTCTACTTGTGTTTCACTCATTACTCCTAGATTTTGCACTGAGAAGGCTGTATATGTGTGCATGTACATTTAAATGCAAACATTTTTCTATGTCTACATATCTTCATCTATATCTATATGTCTGTCTCTAAATATATATTTATGCACATATCTAAATCTATATTTATCTATTATATGTATATCTATGTGACACAGGGAGACAAGGAAAGGACTTGTGATTTCACTGATATGGATAACTTCCTGGTAGGGAAATGGCATTTGCCAACGCAATTCGGAGAGTTGCTTACAGCAAGTGTCAAACTCAGAGCCCAGGCCACAAGAGACCAGCAAGACTCTGAAGTGTCTCCCAAACAAGATTAAAATGTGATTGGGTAATGTTCAGTAAATGATATAATAACGCAATGCAACAAAAATGCTAATTTGTGGGGTTTTTTTCTAATTTGACGTGTGACAGGCAGGGATCTGTTTCTATTTGAGTCTGATGCTACTGTCTAGAGCTCTGAGAGCTTAAATAAAAGTCACACAACTGCTGTACTTCAGAGGTAAGATTTGAACCTATACCTTCCCATCTTTGGACCTGATTCTCTCTCCATTATGTCATGCTACTTCTTATAGTAATGATATGATATAATAATATTATGTTAATTTACATGTGTGTGTGCGTGTGTGTGTGTGTACTCTGAGAGTATCATAAGAGAAATAAGAGGCTTTGGTTTAATGTAACACATCTATAATAAATATGATGATGATGGTGGTCTGGATCTGTGATTTAATTAGTGGTAGGAATTCCTTGGTTTAGAAACTCACTCAACTACTCTAGATCTGTCACAAACTAATTGGTATCTTAAAGTCATAGAGACCTGTAAATTGAGGGTTTGGTAACTTTTCCAGAGTCACACAGTTAGTTGATATAAGGGGCAACGTATGAATCTTGGGGAAGGATGGAAGAGATGAAGGTACCTGGCTTGGGAAACGCTGTAGAGAAAGTCTGAGGCATCATGATTATAGTCTAGAGAGGAATAAAAACATATCTGGCCCAAGCCTCCCCCTTAAAAACAAGGGACTGGGAGAAACCAGCGAAGTAGAGGGAGGAGTGCCATGGGTAAAAGATTCTTCCAAGATGTGAAATCCAGATGGTTCAAGTGAGCTTTCAGGGTAAAAAGATTTCTGAGGTCCTCTTCTGAATTGTGTAAACACTTGTTCCACTTTAAAATTCTGAGTGAAACATCTGAGATAATACACACAAATGATCCTGATGGTGAAGTGAAAGTGGCCCAGTCTAATCAGTGAGTCAAAATTCTACACAAATTGCCAACAAAACATCATGACATAATCACCATGGTAAAAGTAATTAAGTGTATTTATTTTTATACCCTTTGAGCTGTTCCAGGCAAAAATTTTATTGTGGGAGCAAATGTTATTTCTTCAAAAATATCAAGGCCTTGTGTACTGAATTACTATTCAACTGGAAGAGGAAAATTCCTTTGATATAATGATAATAATAACAATAAAAAAAGAATTATACAAATAGCTAGCATTCATACACTACTCTGTGGTTGGCAAAATGCTTTGTATACATTATCTTTCTTGATTCTCACAACAACCCTATGGTGTACATACCATTATCCTCATTTTACAAATTAGGAAACTGACACTGAGTGAAATTAAGTGACTTTCCAGGGTCAAGGCATCTCTATCCATTGCATCACTGAGCTATTGAATGTTCAAAAGTAGCCTCGTGAAAAGGGAACAGAGACAAACAGAAGGTAAAGAAAGCCACCAGTGCCACAGCCTTCTCCAAATGTCAAGATTAAAAAAATGTTACCTAGGAATATTTATTTTACAATGTAACAAATGGATACTATAACTCGTTTAAAAAGGAACAATGAAAATTTATAAATATCAGTGTTTTAAAAAAGTAAGTAAATGATACAGTTAGTGACCAAGTCTAGTAATGAGAATACCAGTATTAAAACTAGGGGGTGTGAAGCTGAGGGGAATGGAGGGGTAACGGTGTAATGGTAATTTAAATGGAAAGATCTTTCCCATTCATTAATAGGCCCATGCGACCTGCTTAAATCACAGGGAAGCCTCAGCCACATGTGGTAGGTGGAGTTTGCTGAATGGGTAGAAGGAAGAGTAAAGCAGAACTGGGAGGAGATTGGTTAGGGTGGAGGAGAGAGGATGCAGGCTAGTTCCTGGTGTGTTTGTGGGAAGGTGGCAGGAGAGGGGTGGTGAGGGGGGGGCGGGGAAGGTTTGAAAATGGCTTTGTCCCCTGAAGTGCTAATGTGTAGTGACTTCTTGGTTACTATGATGGATTTGTCTTTCTGGTGTCTGAATAAATGTTTTTCTTTTGCCTTTTATATGGAAAGTCTGTTATACTTTGTGATTCAGAACTACATTAACATATTCATAGTCACCTGGCACTGTGAATAGTGCCTTGCCCATACAAGCAGATAGAAAGGCTCATCTTGTAATCCATGAGTACAATGAAATCCCCTTAAGAGAAAGGAAGATACATCATTTTTTTAAACTTATTTTGAATGCTAAGTATAGTCCTTGGCACATATAAGATATTTTATAGATACTATGTCATTAATAGAAGACCTAGATTCAAGCCCTAATTCTTACACATACTATATGTTCATAAGAAAATCACTTAGCTTCTGAAAGATGAATACAGCCTGTTGATAAACATTTATTAAGGACCTTCTGTGTGGGAATAGAATGCTGGGTCTGGAATTAGGAAAATGTGCGTTTACATCTGGCCTCAGGCACTTAGCTGTGTTACCCAGTACAGTTTCCTCATCTGTAAAATGTGCTGGAGAAGTAAATGGTAAACCGCACCAATATCTTTGCCAAGAAAACCCCTAAAAGGGATCACAAAGAGTTGGACAAGTCTAAAAAAAGACTAAAGACAACAACAAACAGCATACTAGCAGGTGTGCCAAGTAAGTGCTAGAGATATGAAAGAAGGCAAAAGACTGACTTCTCTAAAGAAGCTTAAAGTCTAGTGGGCATGACAACATGAAAGCAAACATACAAATAAGTTAAATGCAGGACAAATTGGCGAGGATCAACAGGTGGAAGGTACTACAATCAAAGGGAATCAGGAAAAGCTTCCTGAAGAAGGTAAGATTTTAGTTGGGACTTGAAGGAAGTTGGGAAGCCAGGAGATTGAGATGAAGAGAGTATTCCAGGCATGGGGCCTGACGATGGAAATGCCTAAAGCTGGTAGAGGGAGTGTCTTACTCCAGCAACCACTAGGAGCTCATGTGGGTGAGGCATGGCATAAGAAGACAGGAAATGGGGGAAGGCAGGTTAGGAAGGGCTCTGAATGCCATATAGAGGATTTTATATTTGACCATGGACATGATAGGAAACAACTGGAGTTTATGGAATTGGGGAGATGACATGATTAGGGTTGTGCTTTAACAATATCCTTTTGACTTTTAAGTGAAGAATATGTGTGTGTGTGTTCGTCCTTTGTTGCCGAAGAAGTACATGCCATCAGAGAAATAATGATATGACTTGCACTTGTCTTTGTTTTGAGAAAGGGAGGGCTGTGCAGGTCACCAACCTCATTTCTCCTCCAGAGCCATCTGAATCCAGTGACCAGATATTCATCAGGATGACTGGAGATGACCTAGGCTGAGGCAATTGGGGTTAAGTGACTTGCCCAAGGTCACACAGCTAGTAAGTGTCAAGTGTCAAAGGTGACATTGGAACTCAGATCCTCCTGACTCCTGCACTGGTGCTCCATCTACTGTACTACCTAGCTGCAAGTGAAGGAGGGGTTGTAGTGGGAAGAGACTTGGGGCAGGGAGGCTAATCAGCAGGCTATAGGAATTAGTCTGGGCATGAGGTGATGAGGAAAGAAATGTCTTTCTTGTTGCTCAGTTGTTTCAGTTGTGTCTGATTTATTGACTCCAAGATAACTAGAGTGGTTTGCCATTTCCTTCTCCAGCTCATTTTACAGATGAGAAAACTGAGGCAAGCAGGGTTAAAGTGACTTGCTCAGGGTCTCAAAGCTAGTAAGTGTCTGAAGCCAGATTTGAATTTAGGAAGAGGAATATTTCTGACTCTTGACCTAGCACTTTATCTACTGTGACAACTACCTGTCCAAACGTTATGAGACACTGGAAATAAAGCTGCATCTGGAGTCAAAGGACATGCCTCCAAATCATACAATGGGTACTTACTACCTGTGTGACCTAGGCAATTAGTTGATCTCCCCAGAGTATCATTTTGATTTTCTGTTAAGTGACAGGGCAAGATTAAATCAATCTGGAGGCCTATGTAGTAGAACTTGCCAGTGCTTATTAATCCAGAGCTTAATTATCGTCACCTCCTATACAGGCAGAGAACCGATACAGGCAGAAAACACTCCCAGTAGCATTATCAAGCAACTATGTGCATGTCTTGAGTCTACATCTCAAAGAAGAGAAGGGATATGGAGTAATCCCAAGCCATTTGGAACAGCCAAGTCTCAATTCTACGAAGCTAATAACATCCAAACGCTCCTTGGACTCATTCACATCAGGATTCCCTTTTAATTTATCTAAAATTAATAAATAAAGATTTAAAACTTTGGTCTGGTGTTGCCCTATTTATTTATGCCACTAACATACTATGCCAATTTTGTACTTTTTTTTTTTCTTTCAATCAAGTACTACTGCAGCTTAATCACTAATCCTTACAAACAAATCTACTTGAACTCTTGCTTGGTCTTTACTGTTCTTTCGATCTGATTATTTGTAGGTTTAGTAATCATCAATGAGGAAATAAACCAAGCTGTAATGGACCACATTTATTTTGGCTTCTCACCAATCCAATTAAACTTCCAATTCATTTGGCTACAGCAGGAAGAGAAAAAGTGAGTTTGAGCTGAAAGTTACTATGGTAGTTTACTTTCCTAAAATACACAGAAAATACTGATTTAAAGGACTTAGTGCAAGGAGAGAGAACATAGTAAAGGGGCTAGTGAGTTGACCTCATAGTCTAAAAGTCCTGGATTCAATCCTGCCCCTGCTACATATGGGCTGCTTGATAGTGACCAAATTACTTACACTAGCAGATCTCTTAGCTTTCAAAGAATGTAAATTACAGGTAAAGTGAGAGAGTTGCCCTGGTACAAGAAGTTGCTCACTCAAAACCTCCTACACTGATGAAATCACAAGTAAGCTAAATTTAAAAAAAACCAAACACCTTATCAACATTCCTCCCCTTCCCCCTAAAAGAGCAAAGAACAAAAGATGTGACTTGCACTGCTCCCAAAAGGGGAGAGAATTCAATAAGAGTGAGAAGATGGAGAACAAAATTCTCTGTGCATCCACAACTACTTGAAGGAAGGTAATAGAATTGGGGGAAAAATCCAGATAGTTATGTTTTATACTCAAAATTAAAGAGAAGCTTCTACCAGGTAAAGTGAAAATCACCTCAGTTCTCTGGGATAAAAGCAGCATGCATGGTCTGTCATATCCAGGAATTCAAAAATATACACAGTAAATGTCATCAAGGAGGAAAAGTAGAGAAGATGAAATAAAACTGATCCAGTCCAACATGAAAGTTAGAAAAGGTAGAAATATTTCTCCTTCTGCAATAAGCAACAATCACAATAATAGATTAGAAGGTTTACTCAACATGGACCAGTGTGGAGTAAGAAGCTAAGAGATCATTTCAATTGCCCTGCATGAAAACCAGTGCTGGGGTTTATCCAATAGTTATTTCATAAGTGCTAGTTCCAGGTAAGTGAATTCTCTTTGAACTGATAACACTATAAAAAGACAGTTACCCTCCTCTGTCAGGGAGAGGATATATGGGTTATACATTTATTACTTTTTATTAGAAATTTAATCATCAATAACATAAATACTCCAATAAGCAAATACCAAAAGGGGATCATGTATCAAACTGTGAACTTCTTTCACATACAGTTTGTTTTCACAGTAATGTAGTAACAAAACTGCTGTTTCAGCTATAGAGTTTTTTTCTGTTTTCTTCTATGGATGTTTTTGTTTGATGTTTTTTCTTTGTTTTTATCTCTATTGATCTCTATTAATTCATCTCATTCTAATCCACCACAAATGGAAAATCTCTACAAAAAAAAAGTCAGTATATATTACCATATTGTCAAGACATATCAACACATCAGGTCTAAAAATGTATTTTTCATGATATCTTGGTAAAATCAGGAGGTATTGCTAGTTTTCTAGAGTCCTGATTGGTCACTATATTAATCAAGGCTTTTTCATACATTACTGTAGTCATTATGTGTATCATTATATTTCTGACACAAATCCTAATTCTTGTTGGACTAATGGTTGTTTATAAGGCTAGTTGGCATAGACGTGATGAACTCAAACTGGAAAGCATCATTTAAGAAAATGAATAATTATCACTCACCACTTCTAAGGTCATGATTTTATGAGCAGAAATAAAATATCTAGGTTTGGGAACCAGGAGACATATACTTTGTGGTCTACAACTCAGTGTATTACCCCTCCTACAAGTCAATTTATTCTTTCAGTTCTTAATTTCCACATCTGTGACATGTGGCAATAATCTCTATATTTACTGAAGGCTCTGTAGGTGGTGAGGGCCTTAATCTAGTATTCATGAACTTTAAAAATATTTTTATAACTACACTTCAGTATAATTGGCTTTCTTTGTTATAATTCATATTTTACTTTATGAATTGAAAAAAATATTTTCCTGAGAATGAGTCTCAGGTTTCATCAGACTGCCAAAGGAGTCCATGACACAAAAAAGATAAGAACCTATGGTCTAAGGTGAATGGAATTAATGAATTTAAAAAGTCTTTCAGCTATTGAAGAAGAAAAATAGTATTTTATGGGACAATGAAATCACCAAAATGTGGAAGTCATTTTTGAGAGCACTCTGGGAAGATGGTGAAGTAGGTCAGAAAATTCCAAGCCCTCAAGAGTCCCCCCCCAAAAAAGATATAAAATAGCCCCTTGGGGAACAAAGTGGGGGTAAAAATAAATAAGAATAGGGGCAAACAGAGATCTTCTTGTACAATTTGAGAAGAACAGAAGAAAAATCCCAGAATGTGGTTTGATCCCAGTGAAGAATAAGCATCTCCAGCCTAGGGTGGGCTTTAATTACAAGAGGCCAGCCCCCGGGTTAGTTGGTTTGAGAGGCAGCCTCAGCGCCAGCCACAGGAACTCACACTCCCTATAGCCCACCCTTGCATAGTGAGGGGAGTTAGACATTTGACCCTAGGAAAGATGGAGAGAACCTCTGCTGACAATGAATGTCAGACTCAACTGTGCAGAGCCGGTGGTAGGGGAGAAGGGATGTGGAGAGGGTGGGGTGGAGGAAAGAATGCACCCTGGACAGGAGTGCCAAAGCAGTGGGACAGAAAGGCTCTGACTACAGGCACTTACAGGAGATTGGAGATTTGGCTTTGGTTCCAGGTTAGAGGGGAGAACTAAAGATCTGGGGCAAGAGGTACCAACCCCACACCCCAGGGCTAAAGATGATTACAAAAATTAAGCTATTACCACAAAAAATGCAAAGGCAAAGGAGAAAGACTACAACCTTTGAAGGCTATTATGTGGATAGAGAAGAAATCCCCAAAGAATAACATCAAATGGTCACCGTTCACAAAGAGTTCATAGAAGATCTTTAAAAAGACTTTAAAAATCAAATGACAGAGATGGAGGAAAAACTTAAAAAATAATAATAATCCAAGAAAAACAAGATTATGAAAGGAAAGTCAACCAATTAGAAAAGGAGATCCAGAATCGTAAGGAAGAAGATGACACCTTGAAAATTAGAATTGGGCAAAGTGAAGCCAACAAAATTATGATATCCAGAAATAAGTAAGCAAAATATGAATAAAGAAAAAATAAAAGAGAAAGTAAAGCATAAGAAAAATAACAGATCTGGAGAACAGGTAAAGAAAACAAAAATAATTGGGCAATGAGAGCTATGATTAAAAAAAAGAATCTTGATACAATAATACAAGAAATAATTAAAGAAAATTGCCCTTCAGCATTAGAACAAGGGGAGAAAGTAAAAATAGAAAAAACCCATTGACAAAGGAAAACTCATAAGAATATTATAGTCAAATTTTGAAACCCCCAGCTCAAGGATAAAATATTAAAAGAAACAAGAATAAAACAATCTAAAAATGAGAATCACACAAGATGTAGCAGTGGAGACATTAAAGGACTGCAGGTCTTAGAGCACTATATTTTGAAAAGCAAAAGAACTGGGGCTCTGGCCAAAAATATCATACTCAGCAAAGTTAAGCATAATTCAAAATGAAGAAAAAAAATGAACATTTGATCAATTGTCAGCCTTTCAAGACTTTGTTAAGAAAAAACAAAAACCTGAACTTAGTAGAATTGACATACAAGAACTGAGAGAAACATCAGGTACATACCAATGGTTACAAGGGATTCAACAAGCTCAAACCATTTACTTTTTATATATGTAAACTGCAAAACATATCTAAGATTCTTATTAATAATTGGGTATCTCATAAGAAAGATTGGGGTAAACCTGAGCATGTATGAATTTTAAAGGTAAAACCATTTAGGAACAGTGAAAAAGCGTAGTTATTTTATACAAATGAGGTAAAAGAGGAAGAATCGTTCCAGAAGAATTAGATGGGGGAGGAAGGCTGGTAGTTCTGGTAACATACTTTCATTAGGAAAACATTTAAGAGGGAACAATAAATATATATTTAGATTAAAAGAGTCTTATAAATTCAGAAAAAAATAAAACGGTAAAGGTATTGGGGGAGAGGACAAAGGAGGTATCTTTAGAGAGGAGGGGGAGGGAACAGGTAAAAGGGGGTATAAAATGGCGTTTAGATCAATGGGGATGGGAATATAGGGGAGGCTTCTTTGAAAGGAGATAGGCAAGTAATAGGAGGGTGAGGTAGTAGGTAGAAGGCAGGAAGGATAGGAAACAAGAGGTATACACAAACATAAAAACAAAGATTAGGAGTAGAATTTGTGAAAGTAGATATGTATATATATATATATATATATATATATGTACATATGTATATATTTATAATTATAGAGAAAAATCTCATCACTTAATTGTAGCCTTCTGGGGACAGAGGAGAGGGGAAAAAGAACATAGAAAAAAGTGAGCAGCAGAGAACAAAAAGAAAACTTGCAAGGAAGTGAAGAAAAGATGGACAGCTCTCAACACAACATGTAGTATTTACCACACAGGCTTTCTTGAAATGAAAATTTATTGCTACATATTTAGAATCTTCTCTTATGTTCTGCTAGGTACATGACATGTTTTCTCTCTCTTACTTTGTGTTTAAGTTCCAACATTTAAGTTTATGATATGTTTTTGTTTCTTTTCTCTATTCTGTGTTTGTGTTCTGGTGTTTGAGTCTAAAATAAGATAAAAAAAAAACAAGTCATCTTAGAAACCCTGCAGTCTTGCAGACTGAAGCCCAAGGCTTTGAGAAGTGATAATTTGCCCAATGTTGTACTAGTTCATAATATAGAATCTGAGTTCTTAGATTTCCTATTGAACAGATGATCGGGTCTCATGTCGCCCTCCAAAAACCACCTCATGCTAACTCAAGAAGCAAAACCTAAGTGATGTGGGGCTTCAGTTAAGGGACACTGGCTAATACTCAGTATATCTATGACATTCGACAAATCATTTAACTTTCCTGGGACTCAATATCTTCACCAGGAAAAGGTAGGGATTAGACTTGTTGACCTTTGAAGTACTATGCAGATTGTTTAAAATAGGAAAAAAAGACCGATATTATTTTTGGGGACAAGAAAAAAGTAAGTCAGTGAAGTAATGAAACTATCAGAAATAACAGGTATATTAGCTGTTATTTTTGTTACTGTTAGCGATGGGACCCAAAGGTGGAGCTAAACTCAGGTTATTGAAATAACTGACAACTATCTACTTTGGAGACATAGAATCAAAGTTGAGAATTGGAAGAGAATTTTCTCCAATTCTGACAAAGTTTGAGAGTATCACCTCAAGCAGAGTGAAGCCTGGGCAGCCAAGTAACCTCTCCTTACATAAAACCTCCTAGGAATCAGCTGGGGATTCCATCAGCTATTCAGTTAATGAACCATGCAGGGACTCTAAGGGCCCATTGGCAGAAAAGTAATCAATAGGTCACTTGTTCCTGCGGAGGACATAGGGCGTTTTCATAGAGCGGTAAAATGACAAACATAGTCAGATCAATGATGGGTCTTTTGTAACTGAAGAGTCCTTTCCTAATCAGTACTTGCTCCTTATTTGTCTCACCTCCATGGAATAATCAGGAGCACAGAGCTGCGCTTTGATGAGTTGGGGGAATGCGTCTTACCCAGAACAATAGACTCCTCACCCTCAGCACTCATGATGAAAGTGCAATAGGCCACGTTCTTTGGAATCGTATGGAAGAAAAATGGAACGCAGCAAGGCACTAATAAGGAAGCATCCTCTCAACAGGACAGACCATACAGCGGTGTTGTGGTTTGGCTTCACAGTCACCATTATTGAAGTAAATGGTTGGCTCCTGGGATCAGAAATAAATCCCAAGGCACAGCCGGAGTTCGCCCACACAACAAAGCAGCTGTCTCAGCAGCAGTAGCTTTCCAAAGAAGAGGGGGCATCATTAGAGATAGACACTATATGTTATGAATACATTAGCCCCTGACTTGACCAAGCAGCAGAATTGCTGAATGCGTTGGCTTTCATAGGAATAAGTCATTACAGGCGCAATGGAAGACAAGGGGAGAAGGAGTAACACAATGTGTCCACATTTAAAGAGAGGCCTGTGGTTTCAGAGAGAGCAGAAGCTTCCTTTTGAAGTCAAATTATTACTAAGAATTTTCCTCAAAGAAAACCATACCCTTTAAAGAGAGTAGGGCTAGAGTTAAATTTATTTTTCTGAGAGTCTGTTCAAAGGGAGACTTGTAAAAGGAAAGGAAAACCACATAGGACAATCAAAATGTTGTTTGTGTACTCTTTAGATGTTTTAAATGTAATCTGACATCACAAAAATAAGGCAAGGCAATTGGGTTGTGGGGACAGGAAGAAAGCCATGGCCACCAATAGCCATAAAGTTGGAATTAGATTCTTTAGCCCTATACTGTGGCTGCTAAAGGCCAACAGAAACAAGTTGGCTGTGGTATGCTTTGAAATTGAATGAGCCAGGCATCATAGAGGTAAAAATGAAGTTCCCTGAGATTTCAGGATATCTGCGTTCTATGCTACTGATTCAGGCACACCTCAAAGAGGAGAAAAGTGTGGTCCAGCACATGGTTGTCAATGACTTTGTCATTCAAGGTCTTGTTTTCACTGCAAATATCTTTTCATTTTCTATTTGTGCATCTTTTAGCAAGGCCTAGAACACCAGGCTTTTCTGGGTACCTAGGGATTCAGAGTCAGAAGGGACACAACAGGAAAAAAAAGAGAAAGTCATCCCAAAAGATGAATCCTACAAACCATAATACAGTGACTTACAGAGGCCTCTTAATCTTTCTTAGTGCTTATCACAGACTCCTTTGGCAGAGTGGTGAAGTCTATGGATACCCTTCCTAGAATAATGTTTTTAAAATGCATAAAATAAAAGACATAGGATTGCAATGGAAATCAATATATATTGAAATCCACTTATTAAAATACTTTAAAAAATTTAAAATTTAAAAAAAAACTTTTTCACTGATATCCTGAAATCTCATAAAACTTCACCTCTATCTCTCTGAATTCCCTTTCCCATTTAAGGGAACATTGTGTTGTAGTTGTGTCCTACTGCTGTGACCTAATCTGGGTCACAAAGATATTGGAGTGGTTTGTCATTTCCTTCTCCAGCTCATTTTTACAGATGAGAAATTGAGACAAACAGGCTTAAGTGACTTGTCCAGAGTCACACAGCTAGCAAGCGTCTCAGGCCAGATTTGACCTCATGAAGATGAGTCTTACTTCAGACCCAGCACTCTATCCACTGTGCCATTTACCTGCCCTTACAAGCATTTATTAATCATCAATTATATATCTAGTTCTATGATAAGGGCTTCATAAATATTAGCCCATTTGACACTTACAACAATTATCCCCGTGTTACAGAGGCAAACAGACTGGCGCAGTTACGCAGCCAGTAATTATTTGAACTCAAGTCTTCCTGACTCCAGGTCTGGTGCACTATTCATTATACAACCTATCTTCTAAAGGCATCTTAAAGCTGCCTTGCCCTCCCAACAATAATGCATGTTTCAGAGGGATTGGGACTGTGCGCATGATAGTATGGGGAAAAAGCACTCCTGAGTGAGGAAACTCCATTGATTTGTGTCAATATTTTCTCTGTAACTTGAAGTAGATGTTGTGTAGAGCCAACTGGCATGGTGGAGGGAGTACTTATTCTCAACTCAGGAGGACCTGAGTTTAAATATGGCCTCAGATACTAGCTGCATGATCCTGTTCTTGTCATGTAACCAATGCCTACCTCATTTTCTTCAACTGTAAAAGGGGGGTAATAATAGCACCAACCACCCAGGGTGGTTGTGAGGATCAAATAAGGTAAACAGTGCCTGGCACATAATAAGTGCCATATAAATGTTAACTTTAGATCATTGAGAGATTAAGTGATCTCCCCAGAATCATGTAGCCAGCAGGCATTAGAGACAACACTTGAACTCTCATCTTCCTCACTCTGGGGTTCCAGTTATACACATAAAGCACTGAATAGACTGATTTGTTTTGTGTTCTTTGCTGTCTGTAGAAACAGCTGACAGACCAAATATGTACATGACATTTTTTTCCCTTAATATAACACCATTATCTGAGAAAAATTCAGTAAGGTATTTTATACTAATATTAAATATCAAATGCCCCATTCAACTCAAAGAGAAAAATAATAATTTTTTTTTGTTTGTTTCTCCGAAATACCTTCTGAAGCAGATTCAGTGTTCCATCACCTACCCACCAAGGACATAGGAAAGAAATACCTTCCATCCATAAGGCAACCATTCACAAAATATTATTCTCCCTTCAAATGAATTTAGAGGACACTGCTTTGCATCATTTTTCTTAGACTATGAGAGAGAAGGTCATTTTGGGGCAGGATCTCTGGAGTCTAGAAAAAAATTTCCTAATATGCTAGTTGAGGTGTGGAGTACCTAACTCCGTGTAAATGAGAGATTTGTTTTTTTTTGTTGCTTTTATTTTGTCTTTTGGCATCTCATGTATTTACCATCTACCTTAATGTCTCATTCTTCATCAATGATACTCATTTTGTAAAGGTCATAATGAAGTCATTTCTTGATCAGAGAAGGGGTGGAGTAGGGTGGGGATAGAATACAGCAGTGTAGTGCCGTGTCTGTGTCTGTGTCTTTGTCCTCAGGTTGGACCTGCAGGGAGCTGCTCTAAAATGCAAATATTATATAACTTCCCTTTTTAATCTGTGCCAGACTATTCTCACTTGTCATTGCCTCATAGTTCCATGTATCAAGTAGAGATACCTCTCACAGCAATTCAAGCTCATTTTCTCCTTTCCACAATGAGATGCAAGTGCAAATGTGTGTGCCTTTGTATGTGTGTATGTGAGATAGAGAGAAGAGAGAGACAGGAGAGACAGAGACAGGAAGACACAGAGAGAGTCAGAGATAGAGAGGTGATTCAAATACCCCTTCACATATGCTGAATCCATTATCAACTGAATTTTATTTTAAAGCTTTACTTTTGTTACATTTGTATCATAATCATTTTTATCTAAACCACATCTTCCTCCAGCTCCTAAATCTGTCCTTTTGTTACAGAAAAAGACAAACAAACTTTTAAGCAATGTTAACTCACCAAGTAACTATATCTTAGAATATATGTACCATATATATATAGTACCAGAATATATATACCATAGCCCAAGTAAATGAGGGAGGTACTTACTTCTTGATCTCTTCTCCAGGGCCACGGTTCATCATTATAAATAGTGTACAGCTTTGTTTTACTGTAGCCCGATGTTAAAAACAAACAAAGAAAACCTGTGTAGAACCCTAAGGTTTTTAGGGGTGAAGGGGTCTTTATAAACAAGAGTTCCACTTCGTAATTCCTAAAAGTAGGTAAATTAATCTATTTTGTTTCTAAGCAGGAGAACATACCATAGTATCAAACTCACAAAATATTATTCCCTCAATGTAAGGTTTTAAACTAAACTTAAATTTGAGTAAAATATAAATATCCAAGGTCCAAACAACATTTACATGCTTAATCAAGCATGTAATTGCTTCTAAAAATTAGGATATAATTATCTTTAGCTGAGTTTATAAGATGTAAAGAAAATCCCACAGAAACAAAAGCTACTCTGTAGTTTTCCTACAGGTTTGATGTGGGAATGTCAAAATCGGACTGAATTGACTCAGGGCAGACATGTTGCCTTATGCATGTCTAAAAATGATCACTTAATCTGACATCCAGTGATTGGTTCAAAGAGAAATACATGAAAGCAGCATTTTCTGCCAAACTAGCATGATATATATTTGTACCTCTGAATAGACAAAAACCCACACCACATATTATTGTAACCAGATATTCTCAGTTGAAATCTCTGTTATCCAACCCCCACAACTAAGAAAAATCTTTAAAAATAGCATGCTTACTTAAAATGTGTGCTGATGAGAGTTGGGAACTCAATCAAATGACATGAGCAGTGAGTTTCCCAATATGCTTTACATGAGGAAGAGTTAAAAAAAAACAACTAAGGAATTGGTGTGCGTGTGTGTGTGTGTGTGCATGTGTGAGAGAGACAGAGAGAAAGAGAGAGAGACAAATACAGAGAGAGACAAAGAAAGAGAGAGAGACAAAGAAAGAGAGACAGAGAGATGGAGAGAGACAGACACAGAGACAGAGAGACAGAGATGGAGAGAGACACAGAGACAGAGAGACAGACAGAGAGAGGGGGAGAGGGAGGGAGAGAGACAGAGAGAGACACAGATAGAGAGAAACAGAGACAGACAGAGACAGAGAGAGATGGAGAGAGACACACAGAGAGAGACAGAGAGAGACGGAGAGAGAGATGGAGAGAGGGGGAGAGAGAGGGAGAGAGACAAAGAGAGACAGAGAGAGAGACAGAGACAGAGAGAGACAGAAAAAGAGACAGAGAAAGAGAGAGACAGAGAGACAGAGAAACAGAGACAGACAGAGAGAGACAAAGAGAGAGAAAGAGACAGAGAGAGACAAAGAGAGACAGAGAGATGGAGAGAGACAGAGACAGAGAGACAGAGATGGAGAGAGAGACAGAGAGAGGGGGAGAGGGAGGGAGAGAGACAAAGAGAGACAGAGAGAGAGACACAGAGAGACAGAGGGACAGAGACAGAGATGGAGAGAGACAGAGACAGAGAGACAGAGACAGAGAGAGAGATGGAGAGAGACAGAGAGAGACCGAGATAGAGACGGAGAGAGACGGAGAGACAGAGAGAGATGGAGAGAGAGATGGGGAGAGACAGAGAGAGACAGAGAGAGGAGAGAGAGAGAGAGAGAGAGAGAGAGAGAGAGAGAGAGAGAGAGAGAGAGAGAGAGAGAGAGAGAGAGAGAGAGAGGCGGGAGTTTGGATTGCGTTCAAATGTGCCGTCTGTCTCTCAAAATCCCAGTGGAGTGTTTTCTTTAGTAAAACCACCAGCCACGCTGATCGAAAGAACTGAGTGGAGACTCTAGGTAAATGGCAAAATATATCTTTCATGTGTTTATCTGGCTTTCCCCAAGGACAGTCAGCTTACTGTAGCAACACCCGAAAAACGTCTATTGTGGGACTGTGAAGACAGTACCAGTGGGTGTCACTCCATCTCCACGCTGCAAGGGAGCACAAACTCAGGCAGCAAGAAAGTGAGTTTTAATAACAACTAGGCTGCAGCACAAGGGTGGCAGTGGTGGCCTTGTGTTTGGAAGGTTCTGCTTAAAATTCATTCTCATTTCTGGCATTTTCCAGGACTTTCTCCCTCCCCTAAAACTTTTGCTTAGCATTTTGAGATTTATACCATAACACCCATTCAGTTCAGCAAAGTAGACTTGAGGTAGCATTTTCATAGTACTGTAGAAACTCCCAGGAGATCAGGATTCTGATACAATAATAAGCCTCATTCTCCTAGTATGTGAGCTAATCACTGAGAGAGAGCAAGCTGGAAATAAGCTCCCCTAAGTATCTCAGGCCAAAAGAAATCAGTTGAGTCAATCCTTGTTCAGAGCACTGAATGCTCTCCTCTCTTAGCCCTATGTATACCCGTGGTTTCATACCACAAGTTTACCTTCCCAAGAGCCTTGGATTTCTCTGAAGTACCTTAGGTACAGGGAGAGTCTAAATCCTTATGTTAACACATGTAAGAATTTAAAATCATGGAATTCCAATAATGGAAAGCAATCTAAGTTTTCATTTATCTAATCCATGCCAGCATTATCCATAACAGGCCTGGTAATGCCTAAGCAGTCCATGGAAATATACGATGCGTTGGCCCCTTTCTTTAGCCCAATATGTAGCCAAATCAACAAGTCTTTCCTGAGAGAGAGAGAGAGAGAGAGAGAGAGAGAGAGGAAAGACGTAACAAAATAGTAAAGGAAACGACATAGAATACAGGACAGAGAGCCCAACTCAGAATTAAGAAGAAACAATTCAAATCCTGCTTCTGGCACATATTGGTTGAGTGATCCAAGTCAAGACATTCAACTTCTCAGTGCCCCTATTCCTCTTAGACTCTAAATCTGCATTAGTAGGGGGAATTCTCTCACTAGGACTTCCCTATGCCAATCAACTCATAGGTCGAGCTTCTACTTATCCCACCCCAAATTTAAAAAAAAAATCATTATATCATAAATTTTAAATGAAATCATGGGTCTGAGTAAAAAAAATAAGTAAACACAAAATTTTAATTTGAAGTCTAATAATCTTTTCCCTTTCCTTCACATAGGACTGACTTTCCTATCAGCTTAGCTAGTGTCTTTCCTCTTTCTACATGTTAGATCTTTGATATGTGTCAGAGGAAGAATTAAAATATTTGTGGGCATATATATGTTTATATAATAATAATTAATATGTAATAAGCAATAGCTAACCATTAATTCCAAAGCTTAATCACTTTAATTTGCTTTAACTGAAATTTGGAATATCAGTGAATATCAGTGAATCATTTCTGATTTTAAAGATTTACAAGAGGAGTCCTCAACATTCTGAAACCTGTTCTAGTGTCTGACCAATTATTGTCAAGAAAAGTTGTTTTTTATCATCTCTTTTGTGTGTGCATCCTAAACGTCTATGAGGCATTCAAAATCACATAGTAATTCCTTTTCTAATTTCTAATGTTCTCATCTTCCCTCCCATTGTCACCAACACTGCCAGCAACATCATATACACACAACAATTCATGTGCAAGTCACCACCCATCATTCACTATTTTACCCCAACCTCATGATGCCATTGGCTCTCTACCAAAACAAAGGAGGAACACTTCACACACATAGCACACACTCATCATTCTGCCTTTATAAAGATAACTTCCCCTTTTTCTGTCTTCCTCCCCCCTACCAATACAGATCTATCATGTCCTCCCAGATCAAATTCAAATTTCCCATTTCCATAATTCTTCCTTGATTAAACTCAAAGGAAACATTTCCTTACTTAGTCTTTCCTGTTCAATTTCTACTCCATTCTTCTGTCAGAAACTTATATCAGGTGGTTTCAAACAAATCCCATCTAGTTACCAATACCAAGTATTTTGCTTTTAATTTTTGTGTTTTTCTCCAATTTGCCTACTCAAGCAGTTGAACAACATGTAACCCATTTGCTCTTCTAGCTAATAATGCCTAATGGTTAGACTTAAACCCATATAGATTGTGGCAGAAACTATGGTGAAACCATCTTATTCTTTCCACACTCAAGTTTCACTTGAACATCAATGCCCAAAGTATTTATTAATGCCTACTGTGGTTCTAAGAGCTTAATATTTGGACATATAATTGTTTTAACAAATCAATAAGACCTCTTAGTAAAGAGATCAGTGCTTTGTGATGGCCCTTGACACTAAGATCTAAGGACAGATATAGCTTCAGTGAGTACAGAACACTCATCTATTTAGCACACTATATTTGTGCAAGGTGGGTTGTATTTATATCCAAGCTTCAATAATCAAGTATCTTATGTAATATTTTCATTTTTCCCACCTACTAGTTCTAGCTATGCTGTTTACCCAAGAGACATGGACTCCAGAGGTACTTCATACATATGAAATAGATAACACCACAGGCTTAGCTTAGCTGGTGTCTTTCCTCTTTCTACATGTTAGATCTTTGATATGTATCAGAGGAAGAATTAAAATATTTGTGGGCATATGTATGTTTATATAATAATAATTAATATATAATATACAATAATTAATATAACATACAGTAACAATTTAATGCAATAAAATACAATTATAAAGCTTAATCTCTTTGGTTTATGTTTTGTAACACTGAAATTTGGACTACTACATTTAATTTTTAGTGTGCTATGTTAAGTGGGAAATTGAGAAATTAGTGTGAGTCTGAGGGGGGTGATCAGGTTGATAAAAGAAGTGATTAAAGGATGGGGGACTGCTGAGTTTGGAGAAGATCAGCCTAAAAGGAGACATGATTTCTGTTTTCTACTAGGAAGGGCTACTGTGAAGAAGAGGTAGAGCGTGTCCTGGGTGTCTCAAGAGAAAATTAAAATTAGTGAGTGAAAGGTTCAGGGAGTTCGATTTCAGACTAAGGAAAAGAGACAACTTCTCAATAGAGGGAGTCGTCCAGGGATGGAAGGGGCTGTTCTGGGAAATAGTGAGCTCTCCGTCCCCAGTAGTATTTGAACAGATCCTGGCTCAACATCTGCCAAGGATTTTGTAGAAAGCATTCCTGAAGGGGGTGGAAGGTTTGCCTGGATTGACCTCTATTATCCCTTCCACTCTTAGGACTCTCAGTGCCAGCTACTGCCATTAATGTATAGAAATATTCCAAGAAGGCTTTTCTTTGACTTCATGAAGTGACCTCGTACACATCACATCTCAATTTAGGCCACTTCCAACAACCCTCTCTCAGAAATGAATATAAAAAACGGCACTATCCCTCCATAAAAAGCACAGAGATAGCAAGTCATGAGAAATGCATGAGACCTGCATTTGCACTTCAGGTCAGCATATTCACTACATCATATATCCATTTAGAGTAATTTCCTTCCCTAAGGCCACTACCCTTAACCTTACTAAATCCTAACCATCCTCAAAAGCCTAGCACAAGTATTACTTCTGCCACAGAACCTTCTCCATTGACTTCAGTGGTGTCTCCCTATGAACTCTTATTAGGCTTGTTTGTTTCCATGATCATTGTCCATTTCCTCTATGTTGATTTTTGTCTTTCCAACTAGACTGGAAGACCCTTGAGGCAAAAGGACTATGTCTTCTAATTTTGCAACAGAGCCCAGTACATGTCTCTTAATGAAAGCTGCTGAAGTCATTAAGCAAGGAAATATTAAGATTAGACAAGGAGGTAAGCTTGTCACAGCCCAGATAGTACACTTTTCCTAGAAAATATTAACATACATTCAAAAAAACCTCCAGTGTAGTAGGTAGATCTTCTTTCAAGGATTCATGTGAGATCACAGACAAGAACTGCCCAGGATGAGGAAAAAAGGGATTATAATTTGCGGTGGTGGAAGTCCCAAACACATCAATTTCATCCCGCATCCTTTGGAGTATCAATTGATTTATTACTCTCCACCTGTTCCATAAGTCTAAGGAGACAGTTCACCCACAGGCATGGAAGAATTACAGAATTGATATTTTAAATAATCTCAAGATCCTACAAGTAATGGTTTAACAGTAAAAATTCTAAGGCACTACCTCACAAGCATTTTCCCTTGAAGTCTCTATGCCTCCATTCCATCCCTGATACATATCCATCACCCACCTCTACCTTTCCTCATATTGAATCATAATGAATGGAGTAAGGAAAAATGTATTTGAATGACATATAATATAAAGAAAGCAATAGTACTCCCACCCAATCTCCTGATGCATGGGAGCTGTAATCAGAATCGCTTTGGGGTCAGGCTGCACAGATTTTCAATTAATTAGTTAAGTTTTAGTTTTCAGCATTCACTTTCATAAGATTTTTCTAAATTTTCTCCCCTTCCTTGTCTCCTCCCTCCCCAAGATGGCACGTAATCTGATATAGGCTCTATATGTACATTCATATTAAACATATTTTCACATTAGTCATTATACATTGTTTTAAGAACAGTGTAACCTACTCACAGACCTCCCTCTCTCCTGTAATCCTTATCCCTCAATTCTACCACTGTTTCTATTGCTAATGAAGTATTAACTCATGTTATGCATGGGAGGAATTTCTCAAAAATTCTAAAGGCATCTGACAGTAACACTTCTATTGCATGGGCTGGGTATGTCTGGGTGCTCAGTTGGCAGCGTCCTCCACCCACATTCTATCCGTGCTTATGCTAGTTGTGTGACCTTGAACAAATCACTTCTTGGAGCCTAGGGGGATAATAATTACTATGATGCATACCTCAGTTATCATATGGGTCAAATGAGAGTATAGATCAAATGAGATGATGAAAGTAATGTGCTTTGGCAAACTTAAAGGATGATATAAACTCTAGCTATCATTATTATTATAAGGATTATCTAGAAAGGGAATCCAATATTCACTGACTCTTCAGAAATAAAGCAGTCATAATAATCAAGGAAAAAAATGTTAGCTATCGCATCACTTAAACAAATGCCACATGGAACATAAATTCTGCCATCTGCTATAACTCTCCCCAAGTGGGAAATTGGCAGATATTGCATAATCATCTACATATGACAGACAATTTTTAGCCAAGTCTAAATAAAAGAGGTGCTTTGTTTTTATATGCTACTTTAAAAAAAGCTAAAAAGATCCATCATCTAAACAATAGGACAAATTCCCATGGCGTCTAGATCATACACTGAAGAATTTCTGTCCTCAGTGAACTTTTTGTGCCTATGAATACGTGCTATGAAAACACAATCTTACTTGGTGCAGTATTGTGTATTGGAAAGAGAACTGGAGCCAAAATGCTGCCCCTGACAACTGCTCCCTGTGAGACTGTGGAGGGGGGTTTCTTCTTTGGGGGCCTCAGTTTCCTCATTTGTGAAATGAAAGGGCTATAGTTTGGATTAATGGTCTCTAATATCCCTTAAAGTTCTAGCATCCTACAATCCCAGAGGAGTTGAGGAAATTATCCTATTAATCACTTTCATTTTTGGAACAAAGGAAATAAATGACTGAAAATGCTTTGTAAACCATAAGGTGCTATGTCCATGTCAGCTGTCATCATTTTGGAACTTTCTTTCCCTTCCCAGCAGTCTCCATTTTATTTCTGTCATCTTATTCTTGAAACACTTTTGGGTTAATTCAATTCATTCATTCATAAACATTTAGCAAGCACTTGTTATATGCCAGGCACTGTACTAGTATTGGGGTTTCAAAAAGAGGGATAGGATGGTCTTTGCCCTCAAGGAGCTTACAATCTAGCTATTTGTGTAAGCAATAATTTATGCATTTAATTCCAATTTTGGGGGAGAGGGGTTAGCTTTCATGGGCATGGGGAATTTCTAGTGTACTAATTCCATCCATTACTGCACAGCTACTACTTCTCTGTAATTTATAGCTTCATGTATTTGCCTAAGGCACAAAGGCAGCACGTAGTATGCTCAAACTCCCATAGCTAGAATGTGCCAGTAATGGGACATGAATACACATTTTTCTGATCCAAAGACCATCATTCTCTATCCATCTACCATACTTCATCTGTACCAAAATATAAAGCAACAGAAATACTTATTTTTCTGAAAAATAATTTTAAAGGGAAGAGGATTACAATACCCTTACAGGGTAGGTGGGGGAGGAAATGTAGTCAATAAAGATTTGTCCTTGTATAATACTTGAAGTTTCCTCATTTGTAAGGACATTAGTGTAGTCAGATTCCATTTCAGAATCCTGATACACAATTCATTATTTACACAGTGCTGTGAGTCATGAAAGAATTCTTAAAGTGCACCACAAAATGCGCCCGTCAATACTGAAGGTCGTCCTCTAAAGCAGACAGCAGTGTAAAGGTTTCCTAAACACTTCTTCGAGAATAAATTACTTGAGGACCTACCCAAATGAATTGCATTATTGAAGACAATTGAATTTTATAGTACTTACACCAGATGCATTTGAGGATTAAAATTGATTGAAGGAGATTCGATTTGAAAATAAAATGAATTGAAACAAGATGAAAAATCTGCACAAAAAGTTAACTTATCAGAAGACAAAGAGCTCTATGAGATTCAGTCATCAGCCAACAGTCTTTTATGAATGGAATAGATCAGAAGGAAGTGTAAGGGTCAAATACTCACCCAAGAATTCTCTGGCTTATGATGGTAGCCTATCACACCTACTCATAGAACCACTTAGATAGCTGGATGGAACAATGGGTTTGGCATCAGAAAGACTTTACCTTAAAGCCTGCCTCAGAAACTTGACTGCCATCTGACCCTAGGTAAGTTATTATCCACTGTCACAGTTTCTTCTTCATTGAAATGGGGATAACAAAGCACCTTCTTCATAGGGTTGGTGTGAGGACCAAATGAGAGAACATAGATTAAGTGCTTCGCAAACCTTAAAGCACTAACTATATAAAGTCAAGCCATCAACATTTATTATCAAGTTTCTTCTATCCCCAGATATAAGAATCGAGCTTCAAGCTCATATGAATAAAAATAATAATAAAGCAGTGGTTTTTTTTAAGACTCTACAGAAGCCACCATTGATTACAATTAGATTCTACCACATGGCAAGTTTTGCTCATTTCAGTTCCTCTTTGAAAGGCAATGACTTACATTTACTAAAGACATTATTTGAATGTCATAATTTATGAAGCAGAAATCCAAGTCCACCTTGGCTTGTATGTCCTAACTACAAGCTTCAATACCTCTCTACTTCATCCTCATGACTATTTCTTGGTTATCTGATGGACATAAAATGACCATAACCTGTCCAAAATCTGACCACTTGATTTTGAAATGGAAATGAAGATCTGATATGGCCTTTGATTGGTTGATTCCACAGTGAAGTGTGCTTACAGTATAGAAGTATCCTGGAATACTGGGCAAGTGGTTATTGGTAAGACTGGCTGTTGAAAGTATCAAACACTGGGATTTTGCGATATTGCTCTCAATTGTAGATCTTCACTCTGTACACAATAACAGCTTCACTTCTCAAAATGAAACCAAATACACTATGCCACTTCAAATAACATGACTCCTTTCAGGACAGTCTTCAGAATTAATGGAGTGATCAGGGTTGTGTGGAACCTAACAATATATCCAAACCAAAAGAAATCCCTGAGAATCCAGATAGGAGACTTAATAAGTTATCAATCTCAAGGGAAACGCTTACTTAGGGAACTGTTTCACCATTAATTTAAATGATTTGACGGTGTAATACAATGTTTCTGCTCTGGAACACAATTTAAACTGGGACAGGTAGTCATTATTTAACCCAGATTCGACAAATTCATCTCAGACATGCCAATTTTTTTGTAGTATGTGTTCAAAGAATTGTCAAAAATATATTAGGCAAAATACTTCAAAGCCCAGGAAATCTAGAATCTTGGTATCCAATAGTACCTCGATTACTAAGAGAGAGTAAAAATAGATTTTTTTATTAAAATAGTAAGCAGATAGAAATGCTTATCAAACATGGATCCCTGTTGTATGTGTGTGTATGTGTGTGTGTGTGTGTATAAGAGTTCTGAAAATGGTAAAGATGAAAATTGGCAGGGAGTACTGATTTAGTCTAGAAAAAAATCCCACGAAGAATGTTTTTTGACTTTTAGCTCCTAGGTACAAAAACTTAAAAGCAGAATAAAATAAAGGTATAGCAAACAAATGTGCTTTATAATAGAAAAATAAAAGCCAAGAATGAATTATTTTCATTTTAGACTCACACATTAGTCAAGTAGTAGTATATACCCCAAGTGGCTGCTGCCTAGGAAACATAATAACTGACAGTAGATACAATGTATCTAAAATTGATAGGAAGGATTATATTTTGGCCTAACACCTAAACTCCCATTGATCTGAAAGGGACTGCATCTGTGATTTCACTGGTTGGGGGACTCTTAGGTGACAGTACTTTTTTCTAAAAATGCAAGTAGGCACATTCTCACCAGCTTAAAAATCACAGAGAGTTGTCTACAGACAGGTGAAGTGATTTGTCCACGGTCACCCAGCCAGTATGTGTTAGAGGTGGGATGTGAAATCAAGTCTTCCTAGACTTCCAAGGCTGACTCTGTATCCTTTACAAATGATTACTTCTCATTATAAAGCACCTAAAACAAACATAATAATAAACAGATGACAATTTTCTTGATTTTTATATAAGATTGCTTCCTCTGTAGAACTGGTAATCTACCACGCTCCTCATTTTTCTTTTACTGGGGCTGAGGAAGTTTTGAATTATTAAAAAAGGTTGTGTTATGTGACACTTTAAGGGCTCTTATAATATATAGTGAGTTTCTACTATCATCATTCCCTCTGCTACCAACATAATATGCCACCTTTCCTCCCGTTACTCCCTGTTGGCTTTCTGCAGTTCATGGGTAGATGGACATTTTTCATCTTGATCAAAACATGAAACACTACAGTCTCAGAATAAGTAACGGAATCTCAACTCCAGGTAATGAAGGAGTCCGCGAAGAGCCTGAGCAAGTTCCAATGCATTGTTAAAAAAAAAGGATGATGCTGAAGCAAGGTGAAGGATATTGTCAATAAATGTAGGAGCAAAGACAAAGATGGGTTAAGCACTTGACAAGCATGAGGGAACCCACAGACGAACCACATGTTCCACTGATAACTTCACAATGTGAAAGAATGACAAGGAAGAGCTCCACCTCCCTCAGTATACTAGGTGAGTCCTTGTGGTGAGCTAATGTTGATACTGACAAAAGTTTCAGAATGTGTGAGTTGCATTTTTGGAGGAGATACCCACATCCATGAGACTACAGAAGTGCTGGAACATTGGGTTACTTACTAATTTCAATCACAGATCATCATATATTTTTTTAAAATTAATATGGCTACAAGTCTACCAATTTAGACTGGCTATTAGAACATCTCTGTACCTAGATGTAGGATGCTATTTTTTTAAATACTTGTTTTGGGAGGAGGGTTATATTGATGATTTTGGAAATCATTATAACCTCCACTAGCTGTTCTTAGGACAACATCAGTAATGTTATTAGAGTATCTTATTAAAATTTAGGAATCTAGCCAGCTTGAGACATATGTTCTTTAGCTTGTTTGTGGAAGCATAAATGTCCCACACAGTTATATGATCTCCAAAGGATTACTTTGATTGCATGACTTGTAATTATTATATTTTAACTCTTCCAGTAAAATGACATGTTGGAGTCATAGGATCATAATATAGAGTAGGAAGACTCCTCAAAGATCCTAAAAAGTCATCTATTTTGTCCTATTTATTTCATAGGTTAGAAGACTGGTACAGGGACTTACCCAAGGTTACACAGGTATTGATAATAGAACAAGATGCTTACTGATATGCCCTTACTCCAAATTCAGTATTCTTTCTACCATATCCTACTGCCTACTACAAATTTTTTCACACAGAATTAAACATATTAACTGGTTGCACTGGCCCACAGGAAAGAAGTTAACCCCTTGAAATTTCTAATATTTGCTTTTCTATAACTTCAGACTTGGTGGATTTATTTAGTGGGTTCTTTCCTCTGGATAAAATTTAAACATAGTAACAGCCTCGTTAGTATAGCATTTCCAATTTAATCTTAACTTCACAGACCTTATGTGTGATGATGGCATTTTTATTTGGAATAACATAAAAGAATTATGAATGTCTCAATTAAATTCAGGGAGACAGGCCAAAAAATAGATAAAAACACTCAGGAGAAAATGTGATAATTTAGCAAAGAGATCAAGTTAGGTGGCATAGCCAGGGCCATTCTTTTCAATAATTTAGGTGATCACTGTTGAGTTCTTGAGGGGCATACAGAAACTTCATGCCTGTCCCTGTTATGAATTCAGAGCTATCCATAGATATCTTCAATATATGAAAATATGCTTGTGACCCTTTTGGGTTTCTCCTGCTTTCCATGTTTACGGTTGCCCAGAGCATGGAAAGATCATACACAAGGGCATAAAATACTTTATGAAATCTCAAAGGCTTTGACGGCTTTTTCCCTGAAAGCTGGAAAATAGTTCTTATGTGGCATCTTTCAAATAATGAGGCATTTCCCCAGTACTCCATATGTTGAGGATAAACCCATGACTACATCAGAATGAATTTGGACTTCTCATTAACAACCTAGGAGCATCCCTGGGATGACAGAGACTGGCAGTTGGCCCTTTACTGGCAACTCAATATGAATAGAAGCACCTTGAAGAAAGGCATCCTCAAGGACTCCAGTAGAAAAACTATGCCATGACTAAGCCCAAAGATGAGTAACCTACTCAGTAAGAAAAAGGGTTCAAGCAACTGGCAACTCTGAACCACTCCTTTGCCACATGTGTTCTATAAACATGAGTCTAGTTTCCCCTGGACTTTTTATGCAGCTTAAAAAAAATAAGCCACAGACAATGGAGAAGGGGTGTTTTGTACCTGGTGTTCTTGACACTGCCCTCTAATAAATACCCCATACTAAAAGCCAATTAAGTTTAGCTAACTGGTTGATAAGAACTGAAAGTGAATTCACTTTCATAAGCTACAGCAAGTAGTTATCTGCCCTCTTGGAACATAACTTGCCAGTGTGAGCTGAAGTTGTGGGAGTAAGTCTACAGCCTGCGACACAAGTTAGAAATAACCATCCTTCATCCTTACAGATCCCAACAACATTCCATCTCTTATCTCTGTCCCATCTCCTTCAAAATTGAGCTTTAATGCCACTTTCTACACAGTCTTTTTCTTGATCTGCTTCAGCTGTTAGTAGCTTTTCCACGAAATTACGTTCTATCAATTCTGTATGTATTTTGTATAAGTTTAGATATTCATGTTGCCTCCCTTCAAAAAATAAGCTTCTCTAAGGAAGAATTGTTTCATTGTTATAGTTCCTAGCATGCGAGCTTTTAAATTATTACTCATTTAAGCACTAGAAAGTGCGGCCATTATTGTCACCCAGATCATCTCTTCCAATAACTTCCAACTATAGCCTATCCCAGCATAGATTGAGATCTATAAGAGTCCTTAGACATTTGGCTTGTCCAGCCCCAACATTTCTTAAACAAGGATACTGAGGATCACAGGGTTGACATGACTTTCCCAAGGTCATCCAGGTAGTAAACAGCAGAGTCAGGATGAATTAGGGTCTTCTGATTCCAGTCAGGCTGGTATTCATTTTCATTCTCTCATTCTCTTTTTCATCTTTTTCTATTTGTTTTATCAATCTTTTTCTTTCCATGTCTTGCTCTCCATTTATCCTTCAACCTCTTTCTATCTTGCTTATTTTCTATATATCTCTTTTTCTCATTTTTTCCCCATCCATCTAGTCCTCTCAGACTCTTTCCATTGCTATCTCTGTCTCTTATGCTCTTCTTTTGCTCCTCCCCATCCTCTTCCACACCACACACACACACACACACACACACACACACACACACACACACACACACGCCAGTAGTTAAAAGGTTGAAACAGAAAGGAAGCAGCATGGTACAGGGAAAAGAGTGCTTCATTAGGATCAGAGGACATGTGCTTGAATTTTGTCCCACTAAATCTTACCTTGTAACCTTGGCACTCAGCCTCATTTCCCTGGACATCCTGAAACTGAGGGACTTGGGCAAAATGGCATCTAGCATCTTTCCCCCATCCTAAATCAGTCATCTTCTAAGAGGAGGTACTTCTGAGCTTTCAGAAGCTGGACGATGAAAATCTTCATAGGAACAGAGAGGGTATGCGTATACCCTTTCCCTTACCCCTGCTTCTACTAGGTCATTGACAAGCATCAGGATATGCTTAGATTTCATCACAGCTAAGAAAAAAAGTTGCTTGTGCCTGGGTTTCCTGTGGCTTCCTCAAGCACCTGCATTTCCAGTTTGCCATGGTTACTAAAGCTGCTTCCATGGAAATGTGTCTTCTACTTCAGTTTAGACATAGTAACTCATCCTGGGTTGGGTCAGTAGAATAGAAATGCTGTGTGGAAGGAAATATAGCAAAGAGAGAATTGTTTTTTTCCCTTCTTTTCCTTCAATATTTGATTTTCTTGAAAACTCACTCCATTTTTTCTCTCAATACATCTTATTTTTTTAAAAACTGCAACAGGATCCTTCCAATTTCTTATGAAAAATACACTCCATAACATCAAGAAAAATGTAAAAAACCACTTAGCCTGTAAAAAAGAATTAGTTATCATTTTCAATAAGATGGCATGACTTTCATAGAATATTTTTCTATAAAAGTGTTTGAATATGTTTAATCAAGGACTGAAATGATTCTAGCTAGATTTTATGTTGACATTATACATATAAAGTATTTCCTAACAAATAGTATTATTACACATCGACCCTACAGCAGTATTTCTACACCAGTATCCTAGTGATTCTGGAAAAGTCATTTAACAAATATGGATCTCAGTTTCCTCATTTGTAAAATGAGAGCAGGATTAGAATGGATGGTTACTACTATCCTTTCCCTGGTTCTTGTGTAACAATAGAATATACCTAAAAAGAACCAGTAAGAATGGTCTTGTCTGAATCCTTGTAAATCTAAGGTAAATGCCTTTAACCTAGAAAAGGAAAGTTCCACTATATATCCTCCAAGCCAAGATATCATAGTAATTATAATGCAGGAAGAATTTCAGTACAGACCCCCGGAAATTCATAGGGGAAAACAAGTTATTCAGAATAGCCTGAAAAAAAATGTCTTCAAATGTCTATACCAAAATATGAAGAATAAGGAAAAATAAAAGATGAACTAGAGACTTTGATTCATGGAGGAAAATTTGATCTCATAGTCAATGCTGACACATGGCTGGATGAGATCAGGAAATGTGCTGATAAATTTTTAACAATCCATTTTCTTAAAAACAAGGCACCATATGCTTTTAACTTTATTTTCATTTTTCAATGAAAGTCTTCAATCAGCAAAATAACAAGCCCTAATTCATTGCATTTGTCAATTTTCAAAGTATCAGAAATTTTCACCCAGAAAATTTCACAATCAGCTCTGGATCTGTTGGAACTGGCCTCAATACATGCTTGTTATCAGACTGATGACCAAAATATAGTTCAAAAGGAAAAGGATAGGTTTTTAAAGTGGTGGTTGTGATGTGGCGGCATTTAGTGTATAATAAGAAGATACACTCATGCAAAGTAATCCAGGGGTCAGAAAGTCTGGAAGTAGAAAGAGAAATGAGGTCATTGGAGTACAGCATTTCATCTGGACATAAAAAGAAAGGTGTGAGGGGTTTGGATAGCTAAACACAAGGCATGGTAGAGCAATGGTTCAGTTCCAACGGATTTGATTCAACAAGCATTTATTAAGTGGCTGCTAGCTAATAAGTATTTTGCTAGGTGACAGGGATATAAATTTGAAAAAGTGCTTACCCACAAGGATATTACATTCTCCTAGTCCTGAATACATAATTTACATAGATAAGCAGATAAGAATACACACACACACACACACAATTGAAAGAGGGTAGATAATACTGACTGGTGAAAGTTATGAATTTTTCATGAATTTGTGTTTTATCATTTTATATGAGGAACTTCACTTATTCATGACTTATGAACTGTATTTCCTCTCCCCTTTTTCCCTCTCCCTATCTTCTCTCCTCTTTCTTACTCTCTCCTTCCCCAAAACTCTTTCTCTCTTATGTCCATTCCCATATGCTCTCCTTTCCTTCTCTCCTCTCTTCTTTCTCCTCCTTTTTCTCCCCTCTCCTCTTTCCCCTCCTCCTGTCTTTCTCTTCTCATCTCTGTCTCTTGTCCTTTCCTTTCACCCTTTCCTCTCCACAAAGAACACCTAATAAATCTCTTGATTGGACTTAGTGATAATTTTGTTCTTCAAAAAAGGAAGGACCAGAAAGAAGAATTTTTCCCCCTGAATCATTTTTTTCTCCTCAACGTAAAGTAAATGTCTGTGATGTAAGCACAGTGGAAAGGACAAAGAATCACTTCATCTTCAGCTATTTGATAGACAATGTGAAGAAAGCAAAGTTTAATTTGCCAAGTATTCAAGGTTTTGGGAAAGCTGATGTTTAAAGATCAAGAGAAAGAATAGGTTGGACAAAAATGCTTTGATGAAAACAATTCAAGACGGATAAGAAAACAATTCTGAAGATGCTAAATAGGTTAGTATGGATCTCACTACCTAAACCTTAATTTTAGTATCTTTTCTCTTTCAATTATCTCCAATTTATCTTATGTATATCTTATTTGTACATAATCAATTGTATGTGGTCTCCCCCATTATACTGTGAGCTCCTTGAGAGCAAGGGCTATATTTCTTTCACCTTTCATTGAATCTCCAGTGCTTAGCATAGCACCTGGGACACAGAAGACACAATAAATGTTTATTGACTAAACTGATTTATTAAGTATAGCAAAAAGTCGCTGAACAACTTGTATTTTTAAAGAGCCAAGAAAAGATATAAGTAAGAGATGGTAAGAAGACTGAACACAAAACTGTGGCAGCATCTGGTAAGATTAGCATTAGGAGGGCAAAAACTCAGGCTGGGATTTTCATGGGAAACTAAAGAAAACAAGGTTTGTTTTGTAAAGTAAGGTTTACTGGGTAAGAGAGAAGGATCAAAGAAAGATAAGACTACTGCAGCCTAAGGATAGTGGTAAAGATGAAAAAGTAGCAACCCAGAGAAGGCACAGATATTCAATTGTTATTTTTTGCTCTATTTATTCTGACAAGAATTTTTTTAAATTGAAAAATCAGAATAAAAATATTCAAAAGGAAGTAGATGCCCAAATTAATTAAGGTGAAAGTACTCTAAGAGAATCAAGCTACCCTCAATGAGTTCAAGTACCCTGCCCAAGGTGAAATCCATACTTAAACATTGAAAAAAGTGCAAGTTTAATCACTAAATACTGTAGACATAGAGAACAGAAGTTCCATAATAAAAGATGTTCCAGCTTTTTAAAATGACTATTGTGTGGAACCTACAGACTATTAACCAATAACCTTGACTTCAATTCTTGGTAACATTCCAAAACAAATTAAACAGATGCCTAGTGAATAACAAGAAAAGGAAAGCCTGATCACAAAGAATTAGCAAAGCAGTGGTCACAGAAAATTAGCAAGACTTCATCAAGAGTAAGCCATATTAGAGTAACATCATTTCCTTTTTGTATCAGTATAAATAAACTAGATAATCAAAGGAAATCAGTAGAAATAACACATTTTAAACAAAAATGCCTTTCATAACATTATTGTAGGAAAAGTGGAGAAATTGATGTGGATAAATGATTCAAACCTGGTTAAAAGAACAGTTACTGCAAGTTTGATGCTACCTTTGAATAAAATCTCCAGTGGAGACACCAGGGATGTATGCTTGATTCTGCTGTTCAGTATTTTTATCAATGACTTAAATAAAGACATAGATTTATGCTTACCAAGTATTCAGCTAACACAAAGTCAGGAATTATATGCAAATGAATGTATGACAGGCTAGAAAATTGGGCCAAATAAAAATAGATTAAATTAATAGTGATAAATATTAAGTCATAAAGTTTTGATAGAGCTACGAATCAAGTGACTAAATGAATGAACCATGAATCAAATCAATCAATAAGCAATTTTTTTTTGCAATATTCCAGACGCTTCTAAACCCTAGGAATATACATACAAAAAAGAGATAGATTCACCCCTCAAGGAACAGAAAGTGGAATATACTTGTTTTTGACAGCAGTTGATTGGGGAAAAAAAATTTCTAAGTGTTTTCAGTGGCCTAGAAGCTCAAATTAACACTAGGATATGGAAAGCTCATGTCATTTCAAGTTGCATCGAGAAATATTACGGTGAGATTGTTGGGAGGATCAAATCAGATACTATTCTCAAAGTTAATATCATAGTTCCTGGTACATAGTAGGTGCTTAATAAAAGCTTTCTGTCTTCCACCCCCTCTTCAACATGCCCAGGATTAGGGAGGTGATAGTCATGTTTTCTTTGCCTTGGTCTGACCATAACTGGTCATTTATTTCTGGGTACCACATGTTACAAGAGAGGGCAATAAGTGTTCAATTTAATTCAACAAATATTTATTAAGTACTTATAATGCATAAAGAAGAATGGAAAAAGGCCTGGAATTAATTTTATACAATGTGCCACCAAAGGAACTGGGAATGTTTATCATGGAGAACAGGAGACCTGGGATGATATGGCAGCTTTCTTCAACTATGCAAAACCTTGACCTATGGAGAAGGAAATAAATTTGTTCTTCCAGGCCCTAGAAAAGAAAACTAAGAGAAATGATTAAAAAAATAAGAGTCAATGAAGGGGAGAGGATGAACAGTTTTCTTAACACAGAGCTGTCACAAAATCACAAGTGCTGACTCAGGAGGTAGTCTTCAAGCAAAGTCAGAATGAACACCTGTCAGGTGTGATATAGACAAGATTCATGTTCAGGTGCCATTTTCTCTTTGGAACTTCTAAGGATCCTTTGGAGTCGGAGACACTGGGATACTAGCATTAAAAGCTATCACTTCTTATCACTTGCCTCTCCCCATGCAACAGATCAATTCTTTTGCCTAACTAAGACCCCTTTGCTCAAGGCTCTCTTTGCATGTACATCCTGTTATTAATCTACTAAGACTTTTTTTTCATGTCACGTAAAAATAATAATAATAGCTTGAATTTACATAACATTTTAAGGTTTATAAAGCACTTTTCAAATTTTATCTCATTTTATCCTTACAACCACCCTGAGAGGTAGGTGTTATTGTTATCCTCATTCTACAGAATCAAGAAACTGAGGCAGATAGAGGTTAAGTGACTTGTTCATGGTTACACAGACTTCAAATATCTCAGGCAAGATTTGAACCCATATGCCTGTCTCCAAATTCCGAACATTTTATACTGAACACTTAGCTACTACATATACTAAGACAAGCCACTCCTCTGCCACAAGTTTGGTAAGTCTTGAAAGCCTTCCTTTTAGGTAAAAATTTGCTCTTTTCCCTTTTCTATCCATAGAATCCCAAATATTTACTATTTGACCAATTGTGCATTTATTTTCCCCATCTCTCATTACTACAATTTCTTTATTTCTCAATTTTACATGCTTCATTTTACTGTTATTCCAAGCCTTGGCTAAATATTTTCATTCTTTTGCCTGCGCTTCCTCATACTCTTAGGTGCCAATGTCAGTAATATTTTCATCTGGCCTCTCCCATCCCCAAACTCTCAGGGTAAAGGAACAATTAGGTGCTTTAAAAATGTTCTTGGATCACAGTGATAGCAACAGTAATTTGCTGTCCTTCATGGATGGAAATCATGCTATCGATCCACCTTCATGCATTTGTTTTCAAGTAATGGTGATATAGTAGTTTTCCAGCAATCACGGTAGATTTAAACTGATTCACCCACATTTCCATCTTGTTACCAATGGAATACATTAGCACAATGACTGATGAAAATGGTCTGGACAGTCCATTGTTATGTAACAGAGGAAAACTAGCCAGTTTTTGAGAGTATTCCTATGCTCTTAGCACTGTCTGTTAACCAAATGAACTGAATGGTCATAGCCTGATAAAAGCAAAAGTTTTCATAATTAATGCACCTTCTCCCTATAAATTCCCACAAGAGACTGACTTTACACATGGAAATATTGCCTTACCATGGAACAAATACCATATGTTACAGTTTTTTTAAAAAAAACAGCTAAGAAAAACAACAGAAAACAAAACTTCAGTTGAATATGAACCTCCAAGGAGTTTTCAAGGACACTTTAAGAACTGTCAGTTTACATGATTCTAAGCAAGCCGTCTCAGATCCATGGTTTTCTCATCCATCAACTATGCTTACTTATTAGAGCACAGAGATTGTTCTAAACTTTGTACTGCCAGTTATAACCCATTAGCACTACATTTAATCATATACCCAGTCTTTATTTGATCCTAAACTCAACACTGAAAAAATCATCTTAAATTAATAATCTTCTAACATCTTATACATTTCCTCACCCTCCCCCCAAGTGGATGCTTTGCCAGTGCGCATTATTTTAACCCCAAGAGGTCAGACTTTTCTATAGGGTTGACTTCCCTTAAAGTTGAAGTCCAGCACATGCTACCAAATTTCAAGTCTGGTGGAATGCAGTCACATCTGTATTCATAAAGGAATTAATTAACAAAAACAGCTTTGTTTATAATTTAGAAATTTTCTCCTATCCTTCTTATAAAGGGCGAAATGAAGTATCCAATATACTCATACAATTGAAACACAATATGAATTACCTGACTGTTTTTATGGATTAGTGCTGTAGTCAAAAGGGTACTAAAGAACCAAGATTCCAATTCCTAGTCAAATCACAAAACTTCTGCAGGTCAAAGTTTTTTACCTGCAAAATGAGGGATTGAACTGGATGACCTGTAAGGTTCCTCCTATCTCTAAATCTATGATCCTATAATACAGGTTGCAACTATTTTTATTTTTTAAATGCATCATCTAAAACACTATCAGAGCTAGGAAATTTTCTGGTTAGTAAAACCTGGGAATGAGGGTCTCCCAGCCAAAGCAGCATCCCAAGTGGCATGTCTATAATTGCAAATCTATAAAAACAAGAAATTTAGTAATCACTTGCCACCTTATACGTATAATGGGAAGATATAGTTAACATTTACACAAAGTTTTAAGGGGTGCAAAGTACTTTAATTGCAATAGTCCAACTTATTAACACAACTGACATATGATATTGGTGTTATTATTAAAATTCCTATTTGACAGATGGGGAAACTGAGGCCAAGAAGTAACTAAGAGATTTGTCCAGGGGCACACAGCTAATAAATGATTAACAGAGTATCTAAACTCAGATCTTTAGAGACCTTAAGACCAGTGTTCTAGTTAGTATTCTATGATGCATTTATTTATTCTATTACGTTCAAAAACCTCTTTAATTTTCACATGGTCAATGATGGAATGATGAAATTCTTTTCAGATGCACATGGTAATGATCATTATACGACTTCTGGATAGTTTTGCAAAGTAAAGTTAATAATCAGAAGAGATTCTCAAACCAAAAAAAAATCTTCTGTGGTTGGCTTATGGCAGATGCAATAATTCTCCTCCCACTCCACCCCTAAATGTTCACAATTTTTTATTACACTGTAAGTATTAAAAATGAGATTAAAACTACATCCATAAGTCAGCATGATGGACTGAAGACTCAGAAGGCTCCTGCAGAGTCGTTTCAGTCTATTGGTTAAATACATATTTGGCATACATTCTAATTTTGAAAAGCATGTTATTTACCTACTAGACTGAAACTGTTTCTCCCGAACTGGTCCAGACTAGCAGGTAAATATGTATTTTGGAATGCATGCATACTAATTCCAAAAACATGTACCATTTACCAAGCAGAGTGTAACATTGTAGGCTGTCATGTAAATCCTTCTGTGTACATGGACCATTACCCTGGCAGGCCATATCAGCAGCTTCTCACAGCCACAGCCCCCTACCCGATCTTGGTGGCCTCACCCATGAAGAGCGTTAATATTAGGGAAAAAATGCTCCAAATTATTTCCAAATGAAAATTGTTATACAAATGTCAAAGTCTAGGTAACACATGACTGAAAAGCACATGTGACTAATTATGAACACCCCCCTAAAATCACAATTACTCAGATAATTCAACCAAAACCAAAGTTACTTAAGTGCTACTAAATTTGAAAGAAAAGAGATGTACAATACAACTGAATTGTCAACACCATATGCCTTGTCTGTATAGTTCACATTATCTCCATGGCACTCTATATAAGCCTAGACTAAGTTCTAAGACTCCTAAGTTTGTTGCTCCCTACTTGAAACAAGTTAAATTTGACAAATTTATTCAAATAAAATAACATTTACTGGGCTAGGAATTAGAAAGCAAAGACAAAAATGAAGCTATCCCAGACCCACAAAGCTTACATTCTATGGGCCATAACTCAAATACACAGATAAGTAATTGTGGAAAAAAAATGTAGGATCATGAACAGTAATTTTAAAGGGGAGTAAAGACCTATTGTAAAAATCAGCAGTAAAAATATTTTTAAGGAAACTAAAATTCCAAGATGGAGAGGTAAGTAGGGAGGCATAGGAAACCACCTTTGCAAAGGTTTGGAGGTGGTAGATGGAATGTCATTGTTCCTGGAGGCCCTGTTTCAGTGGCAAGGTTAGCCTTTATTTTATATTGATGTAATTGTTCCTCTATATCCTCCAGTTTTTGTTTAAGGATACTTCCTTTAAGAGCTTATCACTAGTCTATAATTTTCATCTCAGTCTTTAATAAAAGGACAAGAAAACTGAAGATGAATTGTATACCAATGGCTAAGAATTTCAGCTTATTTATCAGGGTATTTGCTAGTTCTCCAACTTGACATTTCAAATCCTGCTCCTGTAATTGTGACCCTATCTTTAATTTGATTTTCTCTAGAGTGTTTCTTTTCTCTATCTCTTTCTTTGAATTATCAGCAAGTTTCTTTGCATTCCCAATGCCCACTGTATTTTATCCATTTTCTGGGGTCTCTTGTTCAATTATGTCAGAGCTCTTCCTGATAGATTCTTCACTAGGAAAGGAAAAGGCCTATCATATTTTACTTTCTATTTTTTTTCATGAGCATTAGCAGCTTGTAGTTATAAAATATCACCCATGACTGATACAAAAACTCTTGCCCTCTCAGCTCAGAAGCCAGGCAAGTCAGTTTGCAGCCAAACTCTACCATGAAACCTTTCAAAGTTCTAAACCAGTTAATATTTCCCAGTAGAAAGTAGTTCAAAGAAGCATTCAACAGACCACCTCCTGCTCCTCCCACTTCCTGTATGGGTACACATGTTTTCTTAGGGGAAAACAAAACAGCACAGTATGGAAACTTACAGTCCCCCATCACTGGGAGAGATGGCAATAGTAACGAAATAAGGACAAAAGGCAACGTCTTGCTTCATTCATGTTTTGCAAAATGCTTTGTGCTGTCTAACTGTAATCATGAGAGAGTAGCAAAAAAAGTCACATTACTAATTCAACACACCTTCTCATTCTTCTACTTTTCCATCACTTCCAACTCAGAACTCTAGTCAGGACACATTCTTTTGAAGACTTGTAAAACATTCATTTGAAGTGCATAATAACTTTATATTCATTTAAATGACTAATATTTACAGGCTAAGGGGAAAAGGGGGAATCAATTCATGAAAAATAGATCTCCATTTTCCTTGAAAATGTTTCACTATGACAGAAATGTATCCCATGAGCAAAAATAAGATTATTGTAGAAAAAAATTTAATTAAGATGAGTTGGACATGGCAAAAGGCAGGATGCAGCTGCAGAAGCATTACTGAAGTACTTATAAAGCCAAAGTGAAGAATACACGATATTAAAACGCTCAATAAATTAGCCTACAAATCTACTTAACTCTACATTCATCCTGCATCACCAAATAAAACATTGCCCTGAAATCTGACAGTCTGAAATTTTTCACACCAAATCATTCTCTTCTCAGGGAGGAAATGTTTATGTAATTCTCCTTGCTGTAGTTTGCTGGGAAATGCCGTAGGAAGGGAAAATTTTCATCTTCCTTGTTTTGATCCAGATAGGACTAGAATTAATCAATGCTGCTTAAGTACTTTCTCATTCTGAATACAAGAATAACATAAGTAATGAACATTCACATTTATATAGCATATGAAGGTTTGCAAAGTGCTTCCCACACATTACATCAGTGTATCCTCCAAAAGCTGAGGCAACTTACAGATGATGAAACTGAGTTTCAAAAAGGTTAAGTGACTTGTGTAAGGTCACGCAGCTAATAATTAGCTGTAACACTAATATGAATCCTTGTCTTTCTTGCCCCAAGTCTGAACTGTACTATACTATGAGTCATCTTTCTTGGTTCATCATTCTCCCACTCTGTAACAAGGTGTGGGAGGAAAGCAGCAAAGAGGAAGATTCAATTTCTTTGAATAATTGTGAACATAAACAATTTCAAACTTTTCACTCTGTATGGAAGCCAATGAAGCCAGATTTTAATTGACAGCTTTATAATAAGAGAAACTACAGTTTGCTTCTGTTAATTTGAAATCTATGCAGAGGAGAATTCACATCAGAATGAATTGAAAAAAATGGCATTACGATTTATATATTATAATTTGCAAAACATGATCATGAACTTTGTCCCCACTGTGACGCACAAAGCACTTACTTTGAACAAGATTTTTCATCTTAGTGTATGAGGATAAATGCCATTCAGAGCAGGCAGAAGAAAATGATTCAGAAATGTCTATTTCAATGGGTCGTCCCTTACAACTTTCTGGATAGTGTTAATATGTAACGTAAGGCTTTACACATTACATAGCTGTGATCCTCTAAGTATTTTTTTTTCTGCTTTCATCCTTACGGATTCAGTCTCAACATGCTTATGCAGAGGACCCAAAATGCATGGTGTGCATTGAAGCTAGGCCACCCCAGCTCTAAATCACCAAAAATGTCAAATTAACTTATTTTCAGCCACTTAATTTTTCTTGCAATTGCCTAGTGGAGCACAGTGCAATATATTTAATTGTCTGCACTACGCAATTATAACAAAAATCCCCCCATAGTACAATATCGTTATTTAAATACATGCCATCTTATCTCTTTCCTATACATTAATCTAAAATGGAATCTCAGAAATGACAAGATGTCCTCATAATGCAAGATTCACTGAATGGCAGCTTTGCTTTTCATAAAGCAGGATCTTTAATGTCTTGAGGAATTCCTGTTAACAAATGAGACCTTGGAGGTGATGTGTTTTCATTTTATCACATTCATTTAAGATGACTGAGGGCAGTACCCAATATTTATTCAACCCACTCAAACTCCTACCAGTCTTAGAATAAAAGGAAAGACAGTCTGGTTTGAACAACATCTGGTTAGTCTGAAGAGATAGTGTCACTTGAACAACAAATGGACCTTTAGTTAATAAAATCTCCCTAAGATAGACAAAATGATGATTCTTTGTATGCACACAGGCTTCCTGATAAGTAGATTGGGAAACGCTGATAAAGGACAGGAGTCCTTCAAAAGAAAACCATTGCAGGCAGTACATGACTAAAGTAAAAAGAAGGCAAGTATTTATTACTGGATGACTGTAAAATATGAAGCATTTAAATGTGCTGAATTTAGAAGACAAAAAGATTTAAATTGCAGCTCTGCACTCCTTCAAATATTCCAATATAGGAAAATACTGTCCTAACATAGAGCTAGTACAACAAGAAAGAAACATCTCCTGGCTTTAACCTGGGGCCATTTTTCCTATTATATGATGATTTGTACTTTTAATTAACCAATATACATGTGTTAAATGCCTACTATGCACCAAACACCAAAATAAAAAATGAAACGGTCCCTGCTCTCAAGGCACTTACATTGCATAGAGAAGGAGCCAGAATGTACAGATGAGTTAGAGATAGAAATGAAGTTAAGATAGGCAGCTAGAGACATAGATGGGGGAAAGGAGAGGTGAGAAAGGAAAGGGGAAAAATAAATACAAGGTAACAATGGAGATGGAGGCAGTAAGAGCTAGGGGATGGAGAGGATGGGGTTCGTGCAGAGAAGGGCAGCAAAGTTATTTTGAAGTATTCAAGTAACCCTATTAGGCAGAGAAAAGAAGGGAGCATATTTCAGCTATGGGAAACAGCCAGTTCAAAGACACAGAGGTGGCTCTATTAGATTATAAAAGGCATCATGTCAAGGAGACTTCTGTTGCCCAGTAATCCAGGAAGCCAATGCTGTAAAGAGACTGGCCAACAAACCAAATGGCATGGTTCCAAGTGGTAAGACCACAACCACTGACAAAACTGTTAAATAGCTAGAGTTTGCCTTAAGTACTCTTCCCCTTCCTAATCACTGTTCTTATGACCTCTCCTGACTCCACCTCCTGCCTTACTAATCTGCAAAAGAATCTATTCATACTTCAAACGAATTAAACAAATGCTTATTAAGGGTCTCCTCTCTTGCTGTCAGTTAGTTTTCAACTAATTCCTGATAAGGCATGAACTGATAAATTTGGTGTTAACTGATAATGTTTACTTTATAGACTTTCAGTGGAATTTGCATTTTTTTTTAAAAACGGATTCTTGCAAGTTAGGATATTTGATTTTTTTTGGGGGGGTGCGGGGGGGGGAAGAAGACAATATGCTTCATGGCAAGCCAGGACCACAAAAAAAACAGAGATCCTAGAGAAAACTTTAAGAGGGGGGGGGGCGTTGCAGGGGAGAGGGAGGAATAAGGATTCCCAACTACTTCCTCCCTTACAGGTTAAGGAGAGTATGCCTCCTCCCAGCTTGAAGGACATCATAGTGACTTTTTTAGTAGACAATAAGGAGATGAGAATAATCTACTTAGAGATTTTATTGAGGAAAAGATCACTTTCTGTTGGAGTGAAATGAGGAAATCAAGAATGGTTTCATGGATGAGATGGCACCCCATGCAGGACTTTGAAGAAACAGAGGGAAACACCGCTCTTGAATTCGATGCTATACTTCCATCAATACAGAGTTAAGATTTTTCAAAACAGTTATGTCAAAGATTTATCTTTTACTGAACTAAAGAATCAAAGAGATAGAAAGGTCTCAAAGCCACCTACCTGCTCTAACTCTAACCAGCATCAGACCAAGAATTCTTTCTACAACATCCCCAATATGATTCTTCAGACCCTACTACAAGATTGACAGTGATGGAAACCTTACTGCTTCACAAAATAGCCCATGCCACTTTTGGGAATTTTATTAATGTTATGAAGTCTTTTGTTACTTCAACTTTAATTCCCCCTTCTGCAGCTTCTATCCATTATTCATAGTCAACAAACACTTATTGACTACTGTATTCTGGCCTCATGCATTAAAAAAAAATAAATCTGGTTATGCTTTAGGGGACAAATATTGGGGTGCTTGAAGATTTCTATGTTGTAACTCTTCCATTTCTTTAACAAGTCTCCCTGAACCATGACCGCTTCCTCCCTCTCCAGTGCTTTCATATAGGTTGCCTTTCTCTGACCATGATGCAGCTTATCTAAATGTAGTGCTTATACTTCAACACAAGAATCCAGATGTCACATGACTGAGGCAAAGTATTTAGGAGAAACACTATCTTCATTCTGAATTACTATCTATGCCTCTCATTATTCTCTAGGATATTTTATATATACATATGTATATATACACACACACATATATATATATATACATAGATGCATGCATGCATCTATGTATGTATGCATCTTTGTATGTATTTATGGATTTGTGTGTATATACATATATGTATGCATGTATTATAAAACCAGAGACTTTGATTTGAAGGATGGAAAGAATTTGATAGGTAGAAAGGAGAAGAAAGAAACTGAAGTTAGGAAACATATGAGGAAAAGTAAAGAATTTAAAAAACAAAGACGTTGTTTGGCTTGCTGTATGTAGATTATTATAAATGGAATATAGCAGTGCCAAGGGCAAGTAACAATTCCAGTTACATTCAAGAAGTTTGGTGGTATAAGGGAAGAAAGGTGCAAAAACCCAGCTCAAGTCACTTAGAAAGGTCTAAGGGAAGTGGGGGGGGGCACTTTTGCAGTGCTTATTTTGGTTAAAGTGGACCCAAACATGTTTGGAAGGACCCAGTGCATAGGGTAAGCTTGAAAATATATGAAAGACAGGGGACAATATAAGGATTGAGGACCTGGGAAGGATGTGCGAATGAGATCAAATGGTACCTTAGAAAGGAGGAAGGGTATTTCTTCCTCAGAGACATGACAAGGAAAAAATAACCAAATAGCAAGCATATGTTAAACATCTACTCTATGTCTATGGACTCTTTCAGGTGCTTGCAATGATAAAACAAAAGACGAAAGCAAAAGCAAAAAAAAAAATGCCTTTGCTCTAAAGGAGTTTCCAGTGTATAATGAATGAAGAATGTGTGGAAACAAGAAAGGGAAACATGAACTATTTTAAAACTTGGAACATACTTATCTCTATTTGTAATCTCCCTTTCCCTTATTATGGGGAAATTATGGGGGAATAATTATGTAATTATCTCCTTTTCCCAGGTTTGCAGTCTAATTACATTTCTTAAAAAAATCCATTTTAAAATGACTAATTTCTTATTCTCCCTTTTAAGGGCCAAAGAAAATATATATATTTTAACCCCTTCAAGGGTCACTATTTTCAAAAGTTTTTCCCTACTTCACTTCACCCTTATATACTAGATTTAAGAAGGACATAGGTGGCTTAAGTGGCAGTAATTATTTCATATGTATCCACATTTGAGACTCTTTCATGGAATTTCTCTGCCATCTGCAATTATTCCAGTCCAATTCACAATCAGTATGCCCAACTCAAAGCTATTGTCAGCTATAAATCTACAGTTCTTTGGGGTCTATTGATTTATGTGGATGCTTCATCTTGCCTATTCAAATCTCAAATGCCTGAGGTAGAAAGGAGCTCCAGAAATATTTATCTAGACAGATAAAATCCCCTCTTTTTAACAGAAATGACTTCCATGACCATTAGGCATTTCTCTACCTAGCTACAATTCTGCAGCAGAAGAAGATTCATAGCAGTCTTAGCTGCAAATACAAACCCCTGCCACTCTATGTCAAAATAAATAAAAGTATATTCCAACCCTCTGAATACATAGGGGTGGTTGCAGCTCTTTTCTCCACTTTTAAACAAACTTTTCCTCATGCAGAAGTATATAATAATTTAAATGTTCCTTATTTTAAACAGCGGAAACCCCCATTTAATGTAGAGTTATGTGGAACTTATTCAAGGAATTATTTTATAATATTAATCATATTGTTTTCTTATCTTTCTGTAAAAACAAGGTTGTCAGTGTTCAGCTGTATGTTGATTTCACTTGACTTGACTGTGGTGGGTGAAAGATGAAATTACTGAGAAACAAGAGTTTAAGCTTCTGAGAATACTGATGTATTCAACAATCCATGTCAATTCCATAACAAATTGGGACCAGGACCCTCAGCTTTGGCAATAAACTCAGAATACAGGGAGAGACAGATTTTTATGCATTAGAAACAATTAGCCAAACAAGACTAATTAATTAAAAGAAAACAATTAAACAGAATACAAAATTAGGTAATGTAATTTCTAATTGGAAGAAAGATGAGGGACTTTTCAAGTTGGGAGGGGAAGAGTAAACAGGTACAATTTCCTGAAATCAGAAAAAGTGGGGTCCTACTCCCCATCAATATTTGGAAACAATCAAAGGGACAATAACTGATTAATCAGTATGGGATTAGTTTTCAGAAATGGCATTTGGCCTGCTTGAGATGTATAATTGTGGGAAAACTCATTGTATCAATCTTTGGATCTGACAAAGTTTCTGGTCAGCATAACCTAGGTTCTTAGATAAGGGTCCCTAAGCATCAGGTAAAAGTGGTCCAGCTTTCTGGCCACACAGGGCTACATTCAAGCAATGCCATGAAGTTTTCTCACAATTGAATAAAGTTTTCTCACAAGACAGAAATTGGACTACATCGACAATAGAAAAGAAAGGCAACTGAGCTAGATGCTGAGTTAAGCCACAAGGTGGAATCAGTGTGGTTCACTCAATTCCCAGTATCACTTACTGTTCTAATTCCCTCACAACATAATTTTCAAAACACCCAATTTGTGAAAGAAGCACAGCAATCTGATTTACTCTTCTTCTTTTAAAAATTGTAATAGAATTCCTAGTTACATATTAATTCCTACCATCATAACTGTCGTTAGACAGTTAGAGTTATTTCAGGGTATTAATAAAGCAGTTGGGCGTGTCTCCTCTGCCTTATGGTCCAGATTCCTGAAACTTCTCTGTCTTATGGAGTGATCTCCTCCACAGATGGATAGTCCTCTACATTGCCAAAGACACCTATCATTTTTTTTTCTTTTTGCTACTGCTATCACCAACATTGCCTACTCAATTTTCTTCTTGTACCACCTAAAGTAATTCTTAGTTATTCAGCCTATTAGCTTTATTATTCAAAGAATAGGTCACAGGATATTAATGGAAATGACCAGCAAATGCTGATATAGTATGCAAATAAAAAGACATAAAAATAGCAATCCACAATAAGCGTTACATCTTGGGCAGGATTGCCAGGTGTTCAATATTGGGAAAACACCATATGTGAGTTTAAGGGGAGGAGATTATGGATAGGGATATTCCCTTTCAAATAGAATTAGGACATATTTCCTGCCTTGAGGATTTTATTCAGTCATTGAAATTGTTTTTTATTAGTGAGTCAGTATGATTTAGAGGAAAGAGGATGAAACTTGGGAGTCAGAGAGAGTCCTGGATTTGACTGTTTCCTCTAAAAGCCACTAGCTATGTGATCGTAATAAATTTAGTTAACTACCCAGCTTCCCAAGCTATGGAATAAGAAGAACACTTACAAAAGTGTTACCTGTGTAAACTTGGGTTGTAAGTCTACTGATCATTCTTGCCTAAGTTTTTTTTTTAATCAGGAAAACAGAAAAAATATGAGAAGTCACCCCATCTCCTCTCTGCAACTATAGGGGACAATGTGTATAGAACGCTGAAACCATAAGAGTTATTCCATGTATGGGTTATATTTTTCCCCTTCCTTTTTATTCTTCATTTTAAAGAGTGAGGAAAGAGATGGGAGAGAGCAACATTTGGAAATGTAGATAATGGAAAAACCAAAGAGATCAATAAAATTTATTTTAAAATATAAGTAATAATAAATGATGAGGTTCAGTTGGATGGCCTCCATGCTTCTTGCAGCCACTAAAACTATGATCTAAAAGAGCCAGATGAATTTCTAATCTTAATGGATAGAGAGAGTTTCCACACTGGAGTCTCTCATAATAATGAAATCAGAGGTTTAGGAACTATTCATTTACAGCTCAAACAAACAAAAATCCACAACAGTAACAAAACCTTAGAATACTCACCTCATGATACTGTTGTAGAAGTACACCGTAAGTGTAATGGAATTGCAAGATTTTGTTGTTCAGTCACTTCAGTTCAGTCCAACTCTTTATGACCCCATCTTTGAGGTTTTCTTGGCAACTATACTAGAGTGGTTTGTCATTTCCTTCTCCAGCTCAGTTTTCAGATGAGAAAACTGAGGCGAACAGGGTTAAAGGACTTACCCAGGGACGCACAGTTAGTAAGTGTTTGAGACCAGATTTGAACGCAGGAAGATGAGTCTTCCTGACTCCAAGTCAGGCACGCTATCCACTGTGTCACTTAACCATCCAATTGCAAAATACTATTAACAATGAAAATGTCATCATTAGGCTGCAAAATAACACACTGGGGAAATGCCTTCCCTCCTTGTTATGTCCCAACCAAAGAAGCAAGGGATCTCAAGAGAATAATCTAGTACTGATTCTGAGAGAGATTGAGCTTTAGAGCTAAAAATGAGTATTCACAGGCAAAGTGGAAGGAGAGCGCAATTAAAGTCATCTGGCAAATGTGAAGATGGTGGAAAGCCAGTCTCTTGCACCTACAGTCAAAGAAGAAAATAATAATCCTTTCTTCCATCCACATCTCCCCACCCATTTTCTTTCCCAAATGATCACAATGCTCTGCTTTACATAACTAGTTCTGGCTTGATGCTAACCATGGACAGAAGATTTAACTGACTCTTTCTACAAAAAGGGCACAGTGATGCAGAGGAAACTGTCCCCTCCTATCATAATGTCAGTATGGAATTAGGCTGTACTTAATGGAAATGAGACAGAAAAAAAGGAATCTAAATATGTATCAAAGAAGAGATAGCTAACTTGAGGATTTTTGGTCAGGCGAAAGCACTTTGTCTTAGAGTAAAATGATCCAGGTGATAGATTTACTCACATACTGACTTACTGCAGTTATAATCCTACTATTCCTGTGTCCCAGAAATAGTTCCATCTTTAGGCTCTCATTTGCTCCTCTACTATGGATACCAGGAAGGAGTACCCTCCTGTCACACTGCATTCTGCACTACTTTGTATTTCTGTAATTTTCTCACTTGAAATGATTTGTACCTATGCTTCTTAAGATTAATATTTTTATTTTCCAGTTTCATCATCATTCATCACAGAAGTAGTATTGTATTTATTTGGTGGATAGTATGATGGACTTGGAGTCTGAAAGACCTGGATCTCAATCTCACCTTACACATTTTCTAGTTGAATGACCTTGGGCAAATCATTCAATCTAGGATCATAAAACTAGGGTTGAGTGGGACTTCTGAGACCTTCTAGTTCAATGTCTTAATTACTTAAATGAGGATACTAGAGTCTTGTAAGAGTGAGTGAGTTGTCCAAAATCAAACAAGTTATAAGTGTCAGATAATGCAAATGCAACTCTGTTCCTCTAGCTCCAGATGCAGATTTCCCACCGACTCCCCAATTTAGGTTCTCTGAACCTAAATCTGCAAAATGGGAGTATTAACAACAGTTGTTGCCTTTCAGGGCTATTGTAAGGATCAAAGAAGATAATCTATGTAAGGTAGACTATAAATCTTAAACCATTATATAAATGTCAGCTATTATTAAAACTGTTCAGCTAATCTTAAGCATCTTTGTTTATTGGAAAATTTCTGTTATTTTACATAAAGCAAAATTAATCTCAATACCAAAAAGAATTATAAATAACTGAATTTATCATAATACCTGAAGACTAATTACATTCACGGAATTTAAGGCAAATGACATACTTAATTGGATTTGTTATAAATGAGTGAAGCCTGCAACATTATCTTTGTTTAAAATAAACATTTAAAAATTGCTAAGATATTAATTCTAGAAACTAGTTTTTTTTTCCTGAGCAGCAGAGAATAGCCTGAATGACCTTAACAAGGAAATGGTAGATAAGGTTTGTGATGATAAAAACTATAAGTCTACCTCCTCAATGCATTGTGTGCTAGCTCTCCTTACATCCTGCAGTTCAGGGTATGCCATGGACTGGCTTACAGAAATAGTTTGGAGTTTAATCAGAATCCTAACTGTGAGAGATCCTGTGAATTAAATACCATTCCTTTTTAGAGCTAAAGGAAGTCATATTTGAAGGCCAAAGTTGAGATGCAAATATGAGAGATGTTATCCCAGCAAGAAATATCAAACATGACCAGGAAGGACCCCTGCTTCCTAAAAGAAATGTGATGGAGAGTACATTTTCTCTCATCTTTGCTATAGAAAGACTGGTTTTCTTATTTAAAAACTCTAACCCTGTCACATTGGCTATATTTTTGGAAGTCAAAAGAAGATGGTTATCTTTTCCCCCTTTTCTCCCTCTCTCAGGGAAAAAAAAACCATGATTCTCCATGGCTTTCATGGAATCTTCCTGGGTCTCTAAAAAAAATCACAATTTGTCTGCTGCTATTAGCAATTAAAGATGCTTTATCTAATTACTATGGAATATGGCACTGTGAGAGAACCATCTCTGACAAACTGATCATTATTAGTAGTACACAACCAGTTTCATAGTTAATTGCCCTCAGGAAAGAGGGGGAAAATAGTTTGTATAGGAAAATAAGTAGCTATTAACAACAGAGAAATTTGTTAGAAATGTTATTATAAATCACAAATTTCATCCACTAATGATTCTTGGGGAGGGAAGATGCAAAGTGGCGCAGAGACTGTGTTCTCCTTCAGAAAACTATTCTAATGGAAGAATACCTCACAACTAACTTCCTTACCAATTAGAATGAAAAATTATTTCCATACCCTTCATGGAGAATTTGATTCTATGTATTTATATATATGGAGTCCACATAGGGACTTCAAATTTATCTAACTTGATTACCAAAGCTAAAGCTTTAAAATATGCATATGCATATATAAATGTTCATGCTATGTTTTCATCTGTGATAGTAAATGCATCTTTTATCAAGCAGGCTAGGGACAAAGTATAATGGATTGGTTTTCGCAATCAGGTCCAGTACCAAAGACTTGTCTCCTTATGAAATAGCTTTGTGATGCTCATTCATTAATGCATATCAACAGAATCACAGGATCTTAGAATGTAAGACTCTTGAAAGCAAGTTCTACTTCATTTTTGTCTTCATATATTAACAAGGACTACCCAAGCACTGCATTTCATAGGCACTTAATAAATCCTTACTGAAAATGAATGAATGAATTATAAAGTTGTAAAGGAACTCAGAGAGGGTCTAATCCAATTCCCTATCTTACGGATACATCCCTTTCATAAGCATATCTGTTGGATTGTCACATTCAAATAAATCACCTTAATTTACTGAAAAAATTTGTATGGAAACAACCACTTCCTAGAACCTTTGTTCCCTCTCCCATCCCCTGCAAAGGACAAGATATAGAACATCAAATTAACATAACTGCTGGTGAAATAATTATGAATTAAATGGGAAAAAACATGGGGTGATTGATATTTTTTATCTATGCATGATCTGACAGGTAATTTGTATAGAAGGGAAATCATTATTGGTCAAAGTTCAGTGATTCCAAGCTTGGGCAGGTCAAACTATTCAAAAATAAAAAGAGCTGTAGCTACTCTATAGAGGATACAACATTAAGAACATTTCCTAAAAAGGCATAAGCTAATTTCATTAGGGAAAATATCATTTACCATTACTGGAAACATCTTTTCTATAACAAACATATTTAATGCATGCCTTCAGTGTTTTTCTAGTGATGCTACAAGGGGAGTTAGTTAATCATCCAATACTGGGGATTCAGTGGAAACAGAATTTCAGGTGGCCCCCAAAAATCAATGGAAAGATACACTGAGAAGAAAAAAATTCAGAATATATTATCAGTGGTGACTTGAGCACAAGGAAAAAAAAAATGGGTCAATCATGGACCTGGGAATTGAGACAACCAGAGTTCAAGTCCAGTGTATGACTGAGCAATTCACTTAACCTCTGTGTGCCTCACTTTCCTCAAGAGTAAAATGGAAATAATAATAGCACCTCCCTCACAGGAGTGATGAAAATAAAATGAGATGATATCTGTAAAGCACTTCTCAAACCTTAAAAGGCTATGTAAAAGTTAGCTGTTAGTACTGTTGTTACTACTGCTACTACAATATAATGAAAGAGAGAATAAGATGGACAGCTCAAGAGATACAGTATTCTTCATGAAATATTAAAAGAAGAAAATGCATAGGAAAGGAGGTAGGAAATATGATCAAGATATGGACCCTGCAAAAGATTAAAGGGTATGGATGCAGTACAGTGTGCCCTAGTAAAAGGAGTACATATGGAAATACATATATACATACAAGCACAAGCATACACACTGACAATGTGATGGATCAATTGTACTAAATGAGCAAATTCCATTTGATAAATATCATTATAATAAAAGTTTCAATGTAGCGCAGATATCTATGACCCACCTTTCTTCGATCAATATTTGCTAGAACAAAGTATGAAGGCAGCAGAAGAGTCAACCAGTTTCTTATAGTTCATGGGAATGGAATTTGTACCTGTATATGCAAATATGCATATAGAACCATGTTAATTCCAATGTTTCACAGGGTACTTTTTTTTTTTTTACTGAGTGAGGATCAAATATCCCAGAGATAAAGACTAACCATACCTCTTCCCCCCTTCATGCAATAATATTTGTATTATCCTCTAGTTCTTTAAAAGCATATGATATTTTTTGTGTGTGCGCGCACAAAGTATACATAGGAAATGGTCCACTTGGGCAGTAGCCAACGAAACTGTCCTGTAAAATGATGCAGACTAACAAACAAAGAAAACCATTCAAAATGAGATTATTACATGAATGTTCTGGAAACCCTTACATATGAGTCTGAGATCTTCAGGAATATGGGTGTTTTAAGTTTGATAAGAGGCAATAACCGATCCTTTCATTTAGAGGTTAACTTCCCCTTTGCTAGTCTAAAATTTGAAAACAATGATATTGACTGAAGTAGGTTAGTTCTGAGTTTTGTCAGATGTCCCTATCATTAAATCACTTAATTTGTTAAAATAGTTATACACACATATACATATAGATATACATATTGTTATATGTATATCTATATGTATATGTGCATATCGGAATGTGTATACACACACACACACACACACAATTGGTAGATATGAGAAACCAGTGCCCCAAAGTTCCTTTTGACTTCCTTCCTCCTTAATCATTTTAGCCTTGTCTTTGGGATGTAGCTTCACTTGTTTTATTTCCTCAAATGTCCTTTATATTTTAGCCATTCTGGTATCCTCATTTTTTTTTAATTCAGCCTGTACTGCATGGATGCTTTTCTCACCCCTTTTTTGCCACCAGAGTATACTTTACTATGTCATTCTAGGGAACAATCCATTTAAAGTGTTTTGAAAATGACTTATTTCAACTTTCTCTGGAGCATGTTCTGCAAGATGCATCATGCAAAGTTCTCTCCGTAGCACAGGTGTTCATCCCAAAGTACCTTGTTTTTCCACAAAAGAAATGTCAAGGATGCATTCTTAGAAATCTAAGGGAGAAAAGCTGCAGAGGTAAAGAAAAGGAAGGAACAACATAAAACAGTAAACAAAAAGATTTTTAAAACTTACAGTCTAACACACAAGTTTTAGATTGCTTAAATAATTTCAAAACTGAAGGAGAGAGTTGGGATGAGAGGGAGACAAAAAGATGGCATTTTAGATTGAGTACCAGACCTGAAGTCAGGAAGACTCATCTAACTGAGTTCAAATCTGACCTCAGATATATGTGACTCTGGACAAGTCACTTAACCCTTTGCCTTAGTTCCTCATCTGTAAAATGAACTGAAGAAGAAAATGGCAAACCACTCCAGTATCTTTGCCAAGAAAACCCAGAAAGAGTCAAATATATCTGAAATGACTGCAATTGAAATTCTATTTTTAAGTTTAACTTATGTCTGTAGACTTATGTATGTTCTTTAAGGAGGTGCTAACCAATGATTTATCTACTTGCCAAGTCTAGGTCGGATGGGTGTCTATGCCCAGGGTTTTTTTTTTGCACTTTCTTCTTTCCATGTCACACTCATCCAACTACCCTCGTGCTTAGTGGTTGAAAAAAGATTCAAATATTTTGAATTCACAAGTTACAATACAAGCAGTATGGAAATGAGAAATTATGGTGTGGTCAGAGGAACAACAGACCAGAAGTCAGGAGAACTAAATCTGAATGCCAGCTCTTCTTTGGGTACTTCATCTCTCAGGGTTTCAGTTTCCTCATGTATAAAATCAAGAGATGAAGCTAGATAGTGATCAAGGTCCTCTCTACATCTTGAGTTGGGTGATTCTACGAAGTACAGAGAGGAAAGTGACCACCCACATCTAAGTCCTTCGTTTTATGGATGAGGAAACGGGTTTAAAGAAGTCCAAAGATCAGAGACTTAGAACTGGAATTACTCTCTGCAGCCATTGAGACAAACACCATCAGTTCCCACCTGAACAAATCCAAGGAACAAAAAGGAAAAATGACTTGCCTAAGGCCATACCAGTAGTAAATAGTAAACCTGGAATCTGTACATGGGCCTTTTGGTTCTACATCCATTATTCTCTCCACTGTAAAAGCTCACAGAAAACCAAACTTTCCAAATCACTTAAATTGGAGATTAAAATGTATTGATCCAAATTGAACTGGATATATTTATTGCAAATGAACTGAAAATCCGCTGAAGGACTGCAAAGGCTAATGATAACCAGAAATGTGTCAAGTTGCAGAGATGTCAGAGGGTGCTGACAAACATTCATTCAAAATGCAATTCAATGTTATGCTGTTTCCATTAACAGTATAAAAAAGGAGTCAATGATAGCTTAATGAAGTTCACGGATAACCTTAAAAATGAAGGTGATAGCAATGCATTCAAGTACGTAACAATAGCCTCAGTCAATGACTCCAAAGAAGGGAGCCATATTGTGTTATTCCTCCCCAAGCCTCCTTCTCTTGGCTTCATGTTAATTGTGTCTGAAGGGAATAAAAATAGGAAGCCAATATGTTAAACCAGTATCATCTTTATTTCTGTGCTATGCCATTTTCAGTTCCTGAGCCTATGTTAGTTGGTCAAGTTCTTATCACATATGAAGTCTGGGCAAGGTCTATGGGAGTCTAGCTCCACCATCAAGTAGTGACATAAGGCTGGGCAAGTCATTTAACCTCTCTGGGTCTCACACTGCATTCTCTTAAAGGAGAGCAATTTTCATTTCTGTTGTTTTTTTTCATGGGGATAAATAAGAATTAGGGATGTTATTCCCCCTGTTCAGTATACAAAAGCTAAATGAACACAAAGACACAAGATTCTAAAGTATTTTTTAAAGAGATACAACTATAATAAGGTCATCATAAAATTTGCTGGGACCAGTTCTGATATAATAACATTATTGTCTAATCTAAAAGACTGTATTACCTTAGGATACAGAATCCTGAAACCAAAGTGAAGGAAGGGACCTCAGGGTATATTCAGTTTAACTAACACTCAAGGATAAGTCACTTCTACATCCTACTCAATTAGTTTGCTTAATCCATTTCAGGATAGTTCTGATATAGGTATAAAATATTTCCTTACATCAAGTTTAAATTTGTCTCTTTATAAGTTTGACCTATTCCTCCTACTTCTGTCCTTTGAGGTGAAGCAGAAACATCTGATGACTCTTCCACTTGATGGTCCTTGTAATCTCTGAAGAGGGTTGTCATGTCCTACTAAATCTTCAGTTTTTCAGGTTAGCCAGCTCCATTTCCTTTACGGAATCCTCAGAATGTAAGGACATTAAAGTGCTTCCCAGTCCTGGTTGAACAGTCTTTAGCTTATCAACGTCCTCCCTAAAAATGAGACACCCTTATCTAGAAGTAGCATTCTAGATATAATCTCACTAAAGCAGGCTAAAGCATGATCATCACTTGCCTCATATCAGACACTAAGTGTTTTTAGGAATCTATTAGCATGATTTACTGTCTGCCCTCTGATGTACTTGGTCAGATCGGAGTTAAGTTCCTAGATGACAGGAACATTTATTTTCCTTCTTTGAAGAATTAAACAGGTGGGCCTTTAATGAAAACAACTTGGATTTTGAGAATTAATGAATTTCCTCTTTAATCAATGACAAGTATTGTTTCTGTGGCAAGCTATATCTTCTTTTTTTCCTTTTTGGCCTGGACCCATGATTTCCTTAGTTGGAAGAACACCTGATGGAGAAATTCCTTCATTCAACAGCATGTAACAATTCTTTTTTAAATTTCAGACTATTACCTGTGGGTCCTGATGGGTTAAATGATATTCCCGCAGTCACACAATCTGTCAGAAATACAACTTGAACTAAGAGTCTCCTCATTACAAATCTTGCCCCTCTGCACTATGCCATATTGCCTTTCTTTTTTAAGTTCAAAATGTGTTTAAATTGTTCAACATTGTTATTTAAAATGCCTAAGTTTGTCCAAAGAGGGAAAAATGAAGAAAGTTGGGGAATCATAATTGCTTAAGGATAAAATAGTTAGTATGGAAATAAAACTGAATTACAGAGGAGAGGGGAGTAAGAGCCGAATTGGGAGTAAATAGATCAGTAAGTAGTATGCCATCTCACTGAGACATTCTTCATTATTTATCCAGTCACTGTAGAAATAATTTTATTTATCCAGTCACTTTCTTTACCAGTATATTCTTTGGGTTTAGTAATCTTCACAGATAGCAGTATCAAAGCAGAGAAATAGATAATAAGAAAGATTAAGCAATTGCCTAATCTAAGGATTCACACCAAATTTCTCAGGTACTGTTGCTGTTGGCTATTTGTGACCATTAGGGAAACATGCAGGACTATGACCAATGATATCAGCACTTAAAAGAAGTGATCAGACATGATGGTAGGCTGGAAGCTCAAAATTCAGTAATGGAGTAAGAATATATCTGTTACTCTTAAGTTTTAGTAAGTAATGACTGATAGGTATTTTGTTGGGTTCACATAGCATTTCAAAGTACCTAACATTGTCATGTTTCTTTCATCTTGCACCAAATGTCATTCCCCTTCTTTATCAATCTCTTGTATAGTAATTATCCACTTGTGCATTTTAAATGCAAAATGTGGATTTTGATACAAAAGAAATGTGTTACAGTCTTTATCAGGCATACATAGGATAGAGAAAGCCTTTCTGCAAAGCTATCAGAAAAACATATTTTACATGTGGAGGTAGCTATGCAAAATGTCGTCCCATTTACCCTATGATAAATTCTTGATATCACAGAAGCTAAACATGTTATTTGCATTTGTATCCAGGCAATCCAATACTATTTCAATTACAGTACATGCTTCCCCCCTTTCCCTATTCATTCAAATTAGTGATTTTTTTTTCCTTTTGCAAATATGTTTGAAGATTCTAACACTTAAAAGTAGATTGCCACTGTGCACTGATTAGCACTTCACAAAGTAGCCTGGAGAGTAAATGATATTTGGCTCAGTAGTATTTTTAAGACTTTTTTTTTACTCAGTTTACAAATGATTTTTGTTAAAACAAGAGCAACTTTTGTTTCACTTAGAAGACATCTCCCTTTTGACTTTCCCCCAAAAGTGATTTACCATAACAATATTATTGTCTCAATACATGTTGTTATTCCATCATTTCTCAAGTGTTTCTGACCCTTTGTGATCTCTTTCTGGGGGTTTTCTTGGCAAAAGTAATTGAGTGGTTTGCCCTTTCCTTCTCTAGTTCATTTTATAGAGGAGGAAACTGAGGCAGTGTTAAGTGACTTGCCCAGGGTCATACGGTAAGTGTTTAAGACTGGAGATCTTCTTGATTCCAAGACTGGCACTCTATGCATTGGGCCATGCAGCTACCCCCTGTACATTTCTTTAAGTAAGAATCTCTCAAAATGAACAATAAAAACTCTCTCTAAAATAACTTATTTTAATAAGAGTAATATAATTCTGATTCTTACATTCCTTCACAAATAACAATAACTATTACTATTCATATTTATGTAGCACTAAAAATTGGCAAAATTCTACAAAAATAAGCTTCTTTGAACCTCAAAACAATTCTGCAAAGTAATATGCTACAGGTGCCATTATGTCTATTCTATAGATGAGTTAGATGACTAAGAGGACTTAAGTGACTTTCCCAAGGTCACATAGCAAGTAAGTGCCAGAAGTGATAATCTGAAGTTAGATCCTTCTGACTCCAACTCCAGCATTCTCTAAAATTTAAACTAATGAAATCTTCAACATGACAACAAAGCATCACTAAACTGTCAGGACCATGAAACACTCCCGTCCTCCATTCCCCGGCAAAGTGTCAGAATTAACCTTCCACTTAGGACAGATTCATACTTATTGGACCTATGGTACCTAATCTGAAGGTATAAATATATCATAGAAGGTTAAAGGACCCCAAAAAGTATGCCAGCTAAAGAAACACTTCTGTTTCCTGCTAACTATAATTATACTTATCACACTTCAAGAAGAGTAGGAAAATCAAAATCCCTCCTGGGCCCCCCTGTCGTCCTTTTATGCCAGAGCTAATTTAAAATGCAGTACATCATCAGAGACACATTACTCTGATGATATAGAATTTATGAGGGATGTCCTACTTCATATCATACATTAACTTGAAGTCAACAGGGGAGGACAATAGGGGACGAAAATTAGAATGTTTGAAATATTTTGAGTCTATTAAAGTTACCCAACTGTCTACTTGAAGAAACAGGGAATAAAAAGTGCTATCATTTTCTCTGTTAAGATGAGTTGGAAACAGTGAATGCCTTTGAAAAGAAGAGTTTGTCTATTCTGAGATTTTCCTAAAATGAAATAAGTAATATCGGTTATGATCCTGGGCCCCTTTTGCACTTATGCAAGGGAAGATAGTTTTGCAAGTCTTTGGGGGCACCAAAGGTTATTAAGCAGTCAATAATTGAATTCCCAATGTTTGTCCTATTTATTATTCCAAACTCATCATGTCTGCTATTTTCTAACCTCTCATCCCAAGCAAACCAAAATAAGGACCTACCTCTGAGTTACATGAGGCTTAGAGCTAATTTAAAAAACAAAATTCTTCATGACGCTTGTAGCAGAGGAAAACTTAGCAGATGTGTGTGGTGGCGACAGATGAATAAAAATATTGGATGAAAGTATAATTAGTGCCCTGAGAGATAGGGATAAGGCCTTATGACCCTGGCTTTCCTATGCTTGGGGACAAGTGACACTAGGGGGAAAAAAAAGCATGACCACATACATATTCTCAATATGCAAGGGTAGCTGGTGTTCAAATACATAGATGGCATGAGCCTGGGATTATAAGGAGAGTTAACATCTAAATGGAAAGTGATCAAAAGATATAAGAAAAATTCCTGTCATCATTTCATTTCTCCATGGTTGTAATACACACCCTCAAGTGACCCCCTATATAACTCTAAAAGGAGAAATTAGAAATTAGACTAAAGGCAACTTTTTTAAAATAAAAATTTCTTCTTTTCTCTACAGAATTGGTATTATCTTTTCTAGGCTATTTATTCTTAGGAACTAATTACCATGAACTAAATCTCTGCTTGTGGTTTTAAAATAAAGGTAGCATTAGTACCAAATTAAAAACAAGTGAGACAATATTAATCAAAGTAATCATTCACCCCATATATGAGTACTAATAAAAATCTGGATAAAGACATTGTACAAGATTATTATGGTATAAAAGAAAGTGGGGGGGAAAATGGAATCAGAAATGAATGGAAAAAGAATCCTGATAGGCAGTCTACTAGCATTTATTAATAACTTAATATGCACAGGCATTGTATTAAGTACTGAGGATATAATGAAAGACAAAAAGTGGTCTCTGCTCTGGAGGAGCTCATAGCCTAACTAGGGAGATAACATGTAGGCAACCATGTACAAACAAAACATATACAGGATAAACTGGGGGTGATGTCAAAGAGAAGGCACTGAGAAAAAAGAACACTGGGAAAGATTTCTTATCAAATATGGGACTTTAGCTCAGAACTGAAGGAATCTGGGAAGAAGCGAGGAGAGAGTATTTCAGGCATGGAGGAAAGTTAATGAAAATTCTGGGAGCTGGGGAGAAATGTCATGTGCAAAGAACATCAAGTAAGTCAGTGTTACCAGATGGTGCTATATATAGGGGGAAAGTATTATGATTCTTTAGAAATTTGAAGTAATTAATTTAAATGCAGAGTTATTAAGCAAGTTTCCCATTTTAATTGCTTTTAATGCTAAAATCTTATTATAACACTGAATTAAAACATGAAAAAAATAGGTATTTAAATTGGATTCCAAATTACTGATAAGAGTTTAGCACCGAGAATATATATCCTATCATCCTTAGAATCAGCCATCCCTGCTTAATCAAAGGTGTCATTTACATCTCAATGTGCATATACCTCACTTTATGTACTAGACCAGGTATGCTCTTGGGGAAATGCATAAATTAAATGTTTGCAAACTGAATATTCCCTTAAAGACAGTCCTGGAGCCTGCTGTTTGAAGGAAATGAATGTTGAATTCTTTGATTATGTAACATATTGATAAGGTTTTAATTCATTCTACAAAACCATGTGTGTGTGTGTGTGTTTTTCTTTTAGATTGAGTCCTTCCTCAAGAAGAATTTACTGCCTGTAAGAACTGCTGTAGTTTGATTTTCTAGGCATATAGTGTAGAAAACCAAACAGCTCTGTTTTGGGGGGAATAACTGGGGTTCTTAAAATTTATTTCTGACATTCTTCCTCTGCTCTAATTCTACCTTTGTCTTTTGTCTAATACTACCTTCTTCTGCTGGAAATGTCTATATTGGACCCTTCCATGCTAGACAATGGCATCAAAGATTAGTGTCACACATCAGATACATATTGATAAAGAGTAGTGTCTTGAAACAGAAATAGAACAGTGTTTGAAATCAGATAACCTAGGTTATAATACTGGCTCTGTTACATATAACCTGCCTGACTTTAGGTCAGTTACTTATTTTCTCTGGGTTTCAGTTTTCTGATCTGTAATATGGTTTGGTCTACATAATTTCTAGGGTCCTTCTTAAATTCTCATCCTGTAATTTAAATCAAGAATCTGCTCCTCACAAAATCCATATCCCTAAGCTGCAGCACCAACCTTTTCTTGTGTGAAAGTAAAAAAAGGTGACACAGATATTTCGCCATAATGAAGTAAAAGGAATGAGGAGGTGTAAGCTGAGTAGGTTACGTCCAAAGCCAACCTCTTGAAGGTCCATTATTGATTCTGCTGTGGCCTGAAGATGATCGTGACTAAATTTTCTGTGACCTCTCTGGTTGTTTACCGCCTCCCTCTATGTCAATCAGGGGAATCTTGGATTGGTGTTGCCTCAACCCATCTGTCGAAGGCTCAGCACTCTGTTTTCCAATGTGCAAGTTAAAATTCAATAAAGGCCTATTATTTCCAGCAATTATTCTCCACTCTATTTTATGAAATTCCTACTAGATCCTAAAAAGTCTTGAATAGAATGGACTTACTACATTGATCAAAGCAAGTACTCACTCAGTAATTCATCACTTGCAAGTAAATGTATTCACACAAGTTAAAAACAAGAGATGGAAATGTGCTCAGTGTCTGGTAATGCTTAAAACTAGAGATTTCTCAATTGCAGTAAAATGAAAGATTAATTATGGTATCTTGTCAAACATCAATATTCATTATAACTTATTCTGACCAATATTAAGGCAGAGAATTGTTAATTGGGTCTTCCTGTAGTCTAAGTAAAGCCAACTTACACAAGTGAAAAATATAAAAAAAGCTTGATTAAATTCATTGACTTTTCATTTCTTGCACATTCGTGGTGGATTTATCCAAATATTTATGCCATGTTGGAGGCTGCTCAAACTGTTAGGCAGCCTGTCAATCATGACATGAATAAAGTGTCAGAAGGTTTGTAAAATATAACAGCAATGATTTCATTGTCTCTGGGAGCAAAAAGGTGAGAATCTCTTCAGGTGGTTCATATGAAGCATTTACTTAGTTGAACTTAAAGACAGGATTACTCCATGGACAAGCTTAACTTCCAAGGGTTGATGTCATGACAAATAATTACTAAATTGCCCTAAAAATATTTTCTGTGCCTCATATACAGAAATAATATATTTTGTTCACTTGGACTTTCACTATTTTGCTCCAGTATGGAAATGTACATGTCTTTAAACTCTTCTGAAGTCTCTGATGGCTTCCAAGAAAAAAGAGGTAGTGACAAAGATGGAAAGCATACAAGGATTTTATTTTTAATTTATTTATATTTTGAGATATGTTTCATTTTTTTCTAAGAAATTAAAATTCATAATGCCCTGAAATACACTTGAAAGGAAATGTAGCAGGGAAAAGAGGAGATGGCAATGTGTTATCTAAGCATAGGAGGCGACTGTGAAATAGGCACTATATTTGCACATCAGATCTCCCATCACTACCTTATTCTACAGCATAGTCATAAGGTTGACAGGGTAAGTAAACTGATTTGTTGGGAAGACAGAACCAGGATATCATCTTTAACTCTTCTCATTCATTCTAAATTCAATTCCATTTCTACTAAGTTACCAAATTCTACCAAACGTTAAATCTTTTTCATGAATATTTTATTTTCATTGTCACAAGTCCATAATTGTTCTAACTTACATAGCATTTTCAGATTTTTACATCACATTTTAAAAATCTTAAATATTTTACACCTAGATAATTACAACAGTTTCCTAAATGAGTTTCCATGACTCTACTCTACCTCCCATCCATTTGGCCCCCTAATGCAAAGAATTCTTTCTAAATACAGCTTTCATTGGTCATGTCCCTCCCTTATACAAAACCCTGCAATGGTTCTCAGTAATTGGCAGAATCAAGCTCATATTCCTCTACCTTATTAATGAATTCCTCTGTCCCCTATGATTTAGTCCTAGCCTACTTTATTTCTTTCCAATTCTCCACATACATCTTTTAAAGTAATTAATTACTAATTAGTTTTCCATATTCATTTTCATAAGATTTTGATTTCTAAATTTTCTCCCCCTTTCTCTCCTCCCTCTCTCCAAGATGGCATGCAATCTGATATAGGCTCTTGCATACATTCCTATTAAACATATTTTCACATTAATAACGTTGTAAAGAAGAATTAGAACTAATGGGAGGAACCAGGAGAAAGAAAAAACAAGCAAATAAAAGAGAAAAAAGAGTTAATCTGCCTCAGTTTGTGTTCAGACTCCATAGTTCTCTTTCTGGATGTCTCCACACACATCTTCCATTTTAATTGCACCAGTCACTACTGTCACCTCAAATGCTAAATCCTGTGCCTCTTCTCATATTTTTGTTTTCTCTACTTGGGATGCCCTCCTGTTGCTCTGTACTTAATACTTCACTCCATACTGATCCCTCACTTTTTCTTAACTAATATCGCACTCATTATCTACACCATAAAACTTCCTTTGGCATCTCCTACATAACTTGTCTTTGAGAGTACAATACAAATTTCAACAAGGGATAACTTTGACTCCCCCATCCCCTGGCAAGTATTTTCTTCCTCTTTGAGAAGTCATCCCCCACCTCCACCCCCAACCCCAAGTACCATTGGGCCACAAAAGCAAGTCACACATAATTATTTCACATATGTTAATGACATCTTCCTATTTAGACTATACCTTTTCTGAGGGCAGGCACCACATCTGTCTTATAATTCATATTGAATGCATCATAACGCTGAGTAAAGAGTTGGTGTTCAATTAGCTGAATTTGTGATTCTTAATCATATATAATAAGAGACTCTCAGAAACAGAAAAAGATCTTGAAGTCATGTAACTCAACAAATTCTTTAAAAAAATAAATATTCTATAACACAACTGATGTGATAATCCAGTCTTTGTTTGAAGACCTCCAGGGAATTGGAATTCATTCTCTACCATAGCAGTTCATTTCACTTTGGGGCACTGTTAAACATATTGGTTTATTTCTTACTACAAGATGAAATTTGCCTCTCAACAATGCCCACTTATAGCAACTAGTTCTGCCCTCTGGTACAAGGCAAGGCAAGTCAAATCCCTCCTCCATGAAGCAGATTTTCAAATATTGGAAGATGGTTATCATTCTCATCCTTCTATCCTAGTCTTCCTCAGGTGAAATATCCCCAGCTCAATCAATGAATCCTTTTGTGGCATGAACTTAGAGACCCTTCACCATTCTTGTTGCCCTCCTCCAACAGTTATCCACTTTATCCATGTCCAGATCTGAGCACAGTATTTCAGAAGGCATTTGTCTATGGCAGATAAGGAAAGGCAAGTTGCCATTATAGTTGGGGAACAGGATTTGGACTTAGAAAAACCTGAGTTCAGATTCTATCTCAGACATGCTACATAATCCTAGACAAATAATCATCTCTCTGTGCCTCCTTTTACTTATCTATGAAATGAATGAATCAAAATCAATGTCTTCAGTGGTTCTCTCAAACTCTAAATCTATGATCCTGAGAGTACAGGAATGACCATGAACTCCCTATATCTTGGCACTGTGCTTTTCAATGCATCTGAGGTCACATTAACTTTTCTACTGCCACAGCATACTACTGACTCATTGATTTTTCAATCTACTGAAACCCACAGTTTTTTTCACCATAAAATATTCTGTATCCATACTTTCCACATAGTTTACTTGAAAGTTTTGTAATTTTTGAACTCAAGTCTACACTTTTCATTTTCTGCTAGGCACCTGAGAAGTAAGTTTTGAGAAGAAGCCTAGGGTTGTATGGTTCACTTTTCACAGGTTGAGGCAGCATGGCTCATCGGAAATAAAACTGAATATCTGTGGGCATGGGTTCAAGATCCCAGCTCTCATTTGTACTCCCTGTGTAACCTCAATTTTCTCAGCCATAAAGTGTCGGGGCTGGACTTTGTAGCCCCATGTTCCAATTCTAAATCTAGGATTTTATGAAAGTGGAATGTGTCCTTTTTCTGGATTGTTTTATAACTGATTATTCCCTCCCAGTCACCATGTCCAATGTTTTTCTGGGAAACTCCATACATTACATCACCAGCTATGACATTTAAGCAGGGAAACCAGACTTTAGTTATAACAACTTGGCTTTATCAATGTATTTGCTCATGTACAGGATTTTTTTTAATTCTGAAAAAATATCCCAGGCTAGGTTTGAGTAATCATTATAATAAGAAATATTTTGCTCCTCCACCTCCTTCCAACTTAAATGAACCAATGGCTTCAGCTTCATCTATAATAGCTTTCCATATGTCAAGCTGGCAGTGTATTCTGAAACCTTTTAATTGTTTTATTTCATTCGCTGTGGCCTACATCTTTGTAAATCACGTTATAAGGAATGGATTCAAAATAGAGTGGTAGTATACATTTATTTCTTGGCTGATGGCCAACTTTGTTTGAAATTAATCCAAGATACTCATGCTGTGTGATTTCAGTTTCTTAACAAATGCCATTGCTGACATCATAGTACTTTTAATCACTTCTCAATTAATAACATTTTGCTTTATGATTTTTTTCCTCTGGTTAAATGGGAGAGATTTATACAGATTTTTAAAAAGTCATATAACATTTGAGGTAGAAAGAACCAAAGAAATCATCTGGTTCAATTCATTCATGTTGACAACATGTTTGTGTTCATCCTTTGTTGCCGAAGAAGACCATGCCATCAGAGAAATGATGACATGCCTTGCATTTGACTTTGTTTTGAATTAGGGAGGGCTGTGCAGGTCACCAGCCTCACTTTTCCTCCAGAACCATCTGAATTCAGTGACTTGATATTTCTCAGGAGGACTGGAGATTACCCAGGATGTACTGGGAGACCTTGGTCCCTTCAGGCCAAGGTCTTTGCAGCCACTCATTTATGGTGAGGTAACACCCATTCATTGAATAGAAGTAATTTAAGAAGTAGCCAGGGCATGGCTCCTTTAACAAGGTCAAGAAAAGGAAGACATCAGGCTAGGTGGGAAACAGTAACAGTTACTAATGATAATCACTGTTAAGCTAGGAGTGTCCAGAGGAGCCCTCAGAGTGCAGTAGGCTTAAGGTTTTGGGAAAGGACGGGAGAGGAGAGGAGAGGAGAGGAGGGGAAGGGAGGGGAAGGGAGGGAAATAGGAAAGAAGCCAGTAAAATCCAAGTCAACTGGGCATCTTTTGGCCATCCAAGTTTACCTTCCTTTGGAGAGGAGCAAGAAGGGGAGGGGGAGGCAGAAAGGAGAGGAGGAAATAAGTTACCCAGCTAGCATTCAGTCAGCTGCATCTACTCACAGGATTGTGTTCGTCCTTTGTTGCTGAAGAAGACCATGCCATCAATTGTAGCACAATGTTTAATGTGCCCAGAGATACACGGTAAAGCCTATTCTAGCATCCGGATTTCCTTGTTCTATCCTTTTGGTCACTCCATGATATGATGGTTGGATTGCATCCAATAGGTATATACACATTTACATTTACACATGCATATATACATAAATATGGTCTTCTTTTCAGACCCCACTAAATATTTATTAAAATATCATTGCAAATTAAGTCCAAAAAAGTCCAATATCAAGTATTTCTCAGGGCAAGAACAATGATGCTCTTTAGAATAACCAGAGTGATTTTTTAAGGAACTTTCCCTTTGTGGAGCTCTGTAAATAACCTTGGTGAAAAGAAAAGCTGAACATTAATACCTGAGCTTAGATGCCCATGAGTCCTACAAAAGAAATGTTCCCTCTGAGAAGCTTTGTTTTGATGGAAACATGACTGCAGAATGAAAATGGGCTAGAGCTGTTTACTTGGTTTCACATTCCTGACCAACTGCTGCATGTTCAGACAGCATCACTGTTTGCCTTTAAGTATCATTATTTCACAGGGATCATTTGGATTCACCACCCACATTTGCCACTTTCTGGACAATCTTACAATATACCAGGCTCCTCAATTTTAAATCAACATAGGAATAATTTTGCTCTCCAGTTAAAAAAAAAAAAGGATGCCGCATATGTTCTTGTAACAAATGTTGGGTGATATAGTAAAACAGTAAAAGCTGTAGGCCCAGAGGCAAGAAGATCTAAGTTCAAGCTGTTGAATCAGGTATGTATTACCTGTGTGACTGGGGCATGTTATTTCTTTTCTGTGGGTTTCAGTTTCCTCTGAAAAATGAGGGCATGTGATTATCTTGTATGACCTCTCATGTCCCCTCAAACACTAACCTATAACCACAGGAGGGTCTGACATGGGGCTCCAAATCCCATCTTTCACATCTCATTGCAATTATCTAAACTATTTGAGCCTCTGAAGTGAAGGTAATATTTATCATTCTAGTCTACTGGAATTCTTCTATAGACTAAATATCTATGTGCATGTTGTTCCTATCTGTAAATGAGAAACTTTTCAAAGGATAAAGGATTATATAAATATAAGCTATGCATTATTATTACTGTAGACAAAAAGCTATTTATTCTTGGAGGGTTATTTTGTTCTCTTATTGGGAGTGATTAGTCAGAAACTCCTAGAATATTTAACGCCATGGATTGAAAAGCTGTATATTTATAATGTAAAATTAGTAATTAAAAATACAATTCAAGATAAGTTTTAAAAATCATTAGTCAATGATGTTATTTCAGGGAAAAGAGGTTTGATTTAAAGAGGTGGTCATCCTTCATGAAATTAAGTATTTTAGACAGTGCTAGTACCACTTCATAGGATTATTTTTTAAAATAAAAAGAAAAATCTTAGAAACCATCCAGTCCACTTCACCCATTTTTCAGCTGAGTAAACTGTCTCAGAGACATTAAATGATTAGCCCAAAGCCAAATAGTTAGAAAGGAAGCAAAGTTAGGATTCAATTCCTGGTTTTTTGTTTCTACATCAATTTTATATTTAATGCTACTTCAAAACTTCAGTATTCTGTAGATACTAGTGCATCACTAGCTAACATGCTTCTCAGCCAGGTTTAGAATCTCCTGAGTTTATGCAAAAAAACTAAAAGAGAGGAAAAAAGGTGAAAAAGAAATTTTTCCTCATTTTGCTGAATCAAGTGAGAGTGGGAAAGGCTTAAAAAAATGAATGTATACATAAGAGATTCTTTCAAGTGTAATTAACTAGACTATAAGTGATGAAAAACAGGCAAATAGGAAATAGAGGTATTTGGGTGTAAACTCTACTTAATTTTTCCTTCTTTCTCACTGCTCTCTTCCCTATCATGAGAAATCAATCATCAATTCTCTTTCAACAATATCTTTTTACATCTATCACCTCTCTTTCTTTTCCAATATTACCATTCTAGGTCAGATCTTCATTAACTTTTGTCTAGGTTATTGCAACAGCTGCCTAACTGATTAGCTTGAATCCAGTTTTTTGATTGCCAACTGATCCTGTACAGAGCTAACAGATAAATCATCCCAAAACATAACGCTGTTCATATCAATTCCTGATCAATAATCTTCAATGGCTCCCTATCGCCCATCTAATAAAATCCAAATAGTTTACTCTAATGTTCAAATCCCTCTGCAATATCCCCCCAGTCTACCATTCAATTGAATTTTAATTACATACAGTCATTTGTGTACATATCTGTTTTTCTCATTAGATGTCAAGCTACTTGAAGCCAAAGATTGTTTCTTATATTTCTTTATGTGTAAACTAAATATCTTATACTTGTAGGAACTCAAATATTTGTTGAGTGGATTAGTGAGTTAACAGGAATAAATTAAGTACTGTGAAGATAAGGATTTTTTTTTTTGTATTTCCACTGTGTGGCACAATTTCTGACACACAGTAAGCACTTAAATGTTTTGATTGATATATTTGCAATACTTTGCATCAAGTTGGTAAACTTCACTCTGGGTACCTAGCTGGCTATCTGAAAAGTGCAGCACAAATAGTCTCAGAGTGGGTGGGGGAAGTGAGAAGCTATGTATAACCAACTTCTCATTCCAATGAAAGGATTATGGATTGTGTGGTTGATGTAGGGAGTATTTACAGAGCAGGGGTTCTTAAAGTTTTTATGCCTAAGGAATCCCCCTTTAATATTCTCATGAAGTCTATGGAGCCCTTCTTAGACTAAGGTTGTCTACAGTTATAATTAAAGAAAATGGTACATTTCAGTTAGAGATTAAAAAGATAAAGGTCTAATTGTTTTTCCTCATCCAATTTTAAAGGAAATCTAAAACATATTCCTAAATCCCTTAGAGGGATTCATAGACCCCCAAATTAAGAACCTCTGTTGAAGAATGAAATTCAGTTTTGAAAGTTGTTCTTTTTCATCTCTGAGCCAGGAATTTCTTTTCTGCAAACTAAAAAAAAAGATAACATCTTTGCCACAAAATGACAAAACTCTAAAGTCACTGATATTACTATTGTATCATTCTATCTGACAAGAAAGAGGGACCCTACTGGAAAATAACCTTCCTTATCAATACTGATGCAAGAGGGTAGACTCAAGGCCAAAGTTCTGACATGTATAAGCTATGTGACTGTGAGGAAGTCATTCTACCTTGCTAAGTTCCTGATATCCCTTTTGTAAAAATGAAATCAGTTACTACATTACTTACTCCATAGGGCTTCAAGATCAAAAATGATAAACTAAGTAACCTGTTCAAATATCAGATCATTATCAACCATTATCAATCATTATCAACATTATCACCATGTTGATCATAATTCTCAACACTCACCATGAAGAAAAGAGTTTGAGTTGAACAGGGAATTTCAGAAACGGGTCCCTAATTTACTGCCTTGCATACAGCAGGAACTTAGTACATTATTTCAATCAAGCATTCCTTTGAAGATGAAGGAACATTTTAGGTACTTTCTAGATTGATAATATACCATTCAGTCTATACATGAAAGTGAGGAACTATCAATTATCCAGTTTGCTTGGATGATGTCTACAGTGGTTAACCTAGGCAGGTAAGTGACAGTAGATAGCCTGAAATCAGGAAGTTGTTGCTCAGTTCAGTCATATCCAACTTTTCATGACCCCATTTAGGGTTTTCTTCACAAAGATACTAGAGTGGTTTACCCTTTCCTTCTCCAGTTCATTTTACAGAAGAGGAAATTGAGGCCAAGAGGATTAATTGACTTGACCAGGTCCCTGAATTCAAATTCAGCCTCAGATCCTTAAGGGTTGTGTAACTTTGGGCAAGTCACAATTTTTTTCCCTTTATTTTATTCAACTATTCAATCGTGAAATGGGGATAATAACAGAATCTACCTCCCAAGCTTACAAGGATCAAATGAGATGTAAAGCACTCACCACAGTATCTGGCTCATAGTAGGAGCTGTGAAATCTTATGCTGTTTAAACAACAGTTAGAACTATCCATAATGTATGACTAGATTTTAGAGGGTCCTTTTGTGGTGGAGGTAGGGAGACTGAAATATATGACCCATCTTCAAATATGTAATTCTGAAAGAAATCGACAGCATTCCATAATAGACCTTCCAGTTAAGATTAGAAGGCAATCCCTTTGGATGAAGGAAAAGTTATAAAATTACTGTCACTTATCATGAGTTGATCACAGATGCAAAATATATGCACTTGTAATAAATCTTTATTAGATGCCACCTGAAGACTTTTTAGATTTTTTTCAAGATGGTTAATATTGGAATAAAAAAGCAACATGAGTAGCATATGTCAAGGCAGTTATTATTTATGTAGCATTTTATATGTATATATATAATACATAATAAATGAAAGTGGGGTAAAATGCTAGAAGAATTACTTTGCATGTAAGTTAAGTAATAACTAATACCGATATTTATTTTTTTATCAGTACATTAGACATTCATGATTTCATTGGTTTGGGTACTCTTAAAAATGGATCAAAAGTGGAATCTTGTCCATGACTCATTATAATGTAATTTTGTAATTTTATGTTTCAAAATAAAAATACTAACCCTATGATAATTAACCTTTCTGCATTTAGCTAAAGCTAGTCCTTGAAGTATATGGTGAATGCATGTCACAAGCTACAGTTAAACAAATGCCATGATATCATTTAAGACTTCATAAGAGGAACTGGACTACATGGATGTCAGAACTTTTGCTGCAGAAATTTGGGAGTGCCAATATTTCAATGTCAAATCACCATATTATTTTAATACAAACTTCTAAAACTTTCAAATTGCTTCTTGTCCAGACAAGTCAGTTCTCCAAAAGTCAAAAAGAATGTCTAGCACACAAAACTGTTGCTAAAACTTTATAAAAAAAACAATGCCTTTGCTCTCTCTAGATGAAATTGTGTGCTCAAGAAGTGAGAGAGCTAATATTGCTGCGTATCTGTCAACAAACTCATCAAACTAGTGACTCCAGGACCCATAAAGATGTATTAATAAAGCAGAGATCTGAACTAGGAATAATTCTCCTGAAAAGTTGTATTTTCTTAAGGGCCCACGAAAAGTGGGCTCCATGAACATAGTACAATGGAAATTATGTGGAACTTTGAGTTAAATATGAATTCTGACATCAGAACTTATTTAAGGACTTTGGACAAATCATTTCCCCATTTGAATCTCAGGTTCTTCATTTGTTCTTCTTTAAATAAAAATGATGTCTATAGTACTTATTTACCTAGCTCTCAGACAATGATACCTATGGTACTTATTTACCTAGCTCTCAGACACTAGCTTTAGTAGTTTAAAATGGCACTAAGACATGAGACTCCCTTTATAAAATATCAGCTGATATTGACCAACCAGGTAAGGAAGATTTAAACTACACTCAGCTATCTTTCTTATTGGTTTCCATTATTAAGCATAGCTCATGCTTCAACATTGCTTGACATCATTTATCCACATATTGAAGAGTCTGCCTTCCAAGTCTGACCTTGATCTATCTAAAATTCACTTTTGTTTCCTTGTCAGGTTGACTCCTGATTTAATTGTTAGAGCTCCCATGAAGATGCATGGCATTCAGATGACAGCTGATCACTCTTTGCCTCCTTTGCTATGATTTTTTAATACGTTTTTGTCCTTCTGCTTAATGACAATTGCAAGACAAGCATAACTCAACAGAAAAGTCCAAATCTTGGTATGCATATCACTTGAATGGAGAAGCAAGAAATCACCAAATCAGAGGAGATACCTGAGATGACTTGGCTCTGCACAAGCTATCAGAAAGATAAAGCTAAGAAAAAGCAGCCAACCTGTCTCCAAGATTCAAAGAGATTGAGCAAAGTGAAGTCATTTCCCTAAGTAGCTAGCACTACTACCAGGGCTTGAATCACAATGGAGGCAAGGAAAAGACAGAGAAGAATACGTAGTAGATTTTAAGGCTAAAAAGACTGGTTAATAAATATTGATTAAAAACTAATTTTGCTGAGGTAGAAATTCGAAAAAAGCAGTGAGATCTTACATCTCTAATACACAGAGATCCCTAGCAATAAAATCACCAATAATACAATCTCTGAAATATAAAGTGTTTTCTAAATTCTTCTTGAACATAAATCCCCAAATCCTGGCATACCTGAAGCTTTGCTTAACTTTTATAAGCTGAGAGCTATTCCTGTGAGAAATTAAAGTTTGCCATCTCTCAGTTCAGCAAGGAAGGAAAAAAAAGGGAGCTTTGCTGAGTATTACAGTAATTAACTATAGTACACAAGATTAATTGAAGACTCAAGTCTTTTACCCTAAACACAAGATGTATGTGGACCCAGATACAACCTTGAATAACAAAGGTGAAGGGGGAACAGTTATTTCAGGATCATGGCAGAGTGCCTATGCAAAACTGTAAGCAATGTCAAAAAGCTAGCATGGAACTGGAGATGGTCATATATCATCCCACCCTTCTATAAAGTGGCTTGTCAAGAAACAGCCATAGACTCCAATTAAGAACCAGCTTTTTCTGGACATTTTAATGATAACAACTGGTCCATAACCAGTCAAGTCAGCATGGAACTCAAGTGTACTCAGGTATCACATCTTTCTTTCTTTCCATAGGCATGTAAACACAGATGGTACAATTCATACTGTGGAGTGTCTCTCGTAATCAATTTGTATTTTTTTTTTCAGAAAAGAGGGTCAGTAAGTCTCAGACCTAGGATTTCATTAGTATGTGCAACTTCTAGAGGCAACACAGTGATGAAATTAATGAAGTACTGCCTTGTAGTCAATAAGACTTGAGTCCAAATCTGGCCTCAGACACTTACAAACTGTGTGACCCTGAGCAAGTCACTTAACCTCTATCAGCCTCAGTTTTCTCATGACTCCAAAAATTGGAATAATAATAGCATTTACTCCCAGGATAGTGAGGATCAAATAAGAGAAAATTTGTAAAATGCTTGGCACAGCACTTGAACCACTGTAGGTACTTAATACATTGTCCATTCTTTCCTTCCTTTCTCCTTCTGTGGAACTCCTCTCCATACATACAGATCAACAACCTGTTGGGAAACCACAGTCTTATAGAATTTCCAGGGGCAAAAAGAGGCTAGGGGATTGGCCCTAGGTTTCAGAGCTGATGTGTTTTAGAGGCAGAGAATAAAGCAATTCCAAATCTGGCCCTTTATCCACTAGGCTACGCTCTTCTCAATCAACATAAACATATCTCCGTTGATTCAGATCCAGCTTATATCTGTACTCAGTTTCCAAAAATAAATTCGATTTTGTCCTTTATTACACTGGTTGCAAAAAGTCAGAGGTATATCTTAAATTCAGAGTTCCTCAACAGTCCATTTTTTAAAAAATTAATCATCCTTGTTTGATCACAGTGATTGTATTTTTAAATTCACTTCTAATTATATTTGAAAAATGAAGTTAAATATTCATTGTATATTTCATTACAAATGAAAGGGAGTGATCTATTGTCATATTTGTAATGAGCAGGCTGACTTCCAGGTTTTTCTTCCTAGGTACATGCCTATTGCTAAAGAGAGTAAGCTTAATAGAAAAACCATATGTGAGGATAATGAGTTTTGGATCAAGGGCGTGCATGCACACGCACACGCACACGCACACACAGACACACACACTCACACACACACATCCACAATCCACCTGCTAGAAATACATTTATAAACAACATGGGCAGGTTAGAGAGAAAGGTGTTGGAGTACACGTACGCTTCTAAACAAAATGATTTATTGATGGTAAATGTGATCTCAGGAAGAGACTGAAACATGCTGCTCAGAACAGTGTGCAGTGAATATAACTAGGTGGAGGGAAAACTGATTGATCATTTGATCAATCCTCTGAAAAAAAGAAAGAAGATATTTAACCTACATACTGTATTCAACAGCATCTCAAGAGGTCAAGTTTAACTGAACTCCCGGTAAAAAATCTTTGCATGTTTAAGATGAGGCAGAAAAGAGCAAGGCCCCACGCGTCTGAACAGCATCCTAAATGCCTTTATATGAAACTAGAGTCCCTAATCAACAGATGCTGACTCTTTATTTCAGTGACTTAAATTCTGAAAGAGTTTTGATTGGGTCATGGAATCTTTAGTCCAGGATTCCTGGGCCTGCATTCTAATTCAACTGAAGCCTCTCTCTAAAGACTATCTATGCACAAATACTACTGGCTCAATTTTCTCTACCTTCAAGTCCTAGATAATATTTTGTAGAGAAATAAGTCACTTTGACCTTTCATTTGGAGATCACACATATAAGTCAACAGCAGGCAGCTCACAAAGTGTTTTGAACCTGACAATGATGTCTCTGAGGAGAGCCACCATTCCAAACTCCTGGTAGACCTTTTAGTGGAGAGAATACAAATTAATAAAACACCTTTAATGAGAAAAGTTTACTATGAGAAGTTTAGCGGGGTGAGAGGAGGGGTCAACCACTAACCCTAGAAGTGACAGGGGCTATATTACACACTTCAGCAATGATTTTGAACCTCATCCCCACCTTCCTCAGATGCAGAATGTCTCAGTTGAGTTTTCCAGACACTAAAATTAAAGGAGCTAATAGAAAATTTACTTACTTTATTCATTCCCTGACCAAAATTAAGCTTAAGGCTATGGCTTCTATAAGGATTTAAAACAAGAGTTTTCAAGATGGATAAAGGGAGCAAGGGAGATCTTCCAGCAACATTTCCTCCTCCTGAGGAGAGAATAATTAGTCTGATGAAAACAGTTCTCACTGGGAGAGAGAATAGAGAAATTGAAGATATAATATGTCTAATAATAAAAGAGTTCCATAACCTGGTTTCCCCGTTAGGGAGTCCAAATACATTGGAGAAAACACCAGCCATCAACATGGAGTCAAAATTAGTGGCGAGTTGCAGTGTATAGAGTGCTAGAGTTGGAGCCAAGAAGACCTGTACTTAAATTCTGCCTGTGATACTAGCTACCTAAAATTGGATGTAACACTTAAACTCCCTGAGCTTTAGTTTCCCAATCTGTAAAATGGGATAAGGATACCACCTAGATCAAAGGGTTATTGTGGAAACTGCATGAGATAACATATATAAAATGCTCAGTAAACTTCAAAACATTTAAAAAATGCCAGGGATTAATATAATGTTGTTATGGGCATTAATTACTCACAGTGAATATACTGAACAATTATTCCACATTTGAATCCTATCTTTATAAAGCAATTATGGGTGGTTGCCACATATTTGCTTATGCCAAACACAAAATATTGTGCCCAAAAGCCCAGAACCTAAAAGCAATTTCTTCCATTCGCTGTTTGGTTTCTAGCACCTATATTTTAAGTTTTCATAGAAATTTGTGTATTGTTGATTATGTGCTTTTTGGCACAGGGAGGAATTTTCATTTTCTTATCTCAGTGATATAAGGAGAGAACAACAAGCGGATTAGGGATGAATAGGCCTTGGTAAATATGAATGAGGAAGATGAAAATGATTTGCGTTCATGAGCTGTTTTCCAGACATTCTCTCTTTGCTAACCTGTCTGAAAAGTGTGAATAAGTTCTCTTCTGCATAGATGAAAACCTGCATATAAGGCTCCAATAGCACTTTTAGAGGCATCTGAACAAAATTCTCACCTAACAAACCAAATAGTTCAAAGTATTCTTGTAGGGCAAGAAAAATGAAGCACTACTTATAATCTGAATTTTTCCCTCTGACTAAAATATTTTATCAAAGAAATTTTAAATGCCACATTGACCTACAATTCAAGCCACAAATTTATTATCCCTGTAAATTACTAACAACCAATGGCTTTAATAAAGAAAAAGATGTCTTTCTTCATCAGGAAGTTTGTAAATATTAAAATTCCCTCTTGGGTATGAGGGCTAACCAGAGCAATTATCCATGAAGACTATTCACAAAGGGTTCAATTTAGCAATAATTATCCTTACCACTACCAATCAGAAGATACTCCATAAGTATCCCACCTCCAGAGGTGTGGAAGGTAATTCTCACTCCAACAGAACCCATTTAAAAATTTTTCCTTCCCTATTTCTCACCCAGAAAAGACAAGAGCGAAAATTGCCACTGTTCTCTTTCCTAAGCGCTGTCTATGGTACTGAAGCTACATTCAGGCCTGCAATATTTAATCAAGGAGCATTTATTAATTACTTACTATGTGCCAGGCACAGTGCAGAGCACTGGGGATACAAATTAAAAAAAAAGTTAAAAACAGAATTTGACATGTAGTTTATATCCTGATGGGATACACATTATACATAAATATTTATGTATATTTGCAACTGGGAGACTAGTAAAGGTATTCTGAAGAAGATGGCATTTGAGCAGTCTCTTGATGGAAGCTAGAGATTCTAAGAGGCAGAAGTGAGGAGTGAGAGCCTTGCAGATTTGGAGGACAGGCAGAACGAAGGTCAAAGGCAGTTAGTGAAGTTTCCTGGGTGAGGAACAGCATTGTGGCCACTTTATATAGACTGCAAAGAGGATATAAGGAAAGTAGTAACGTCTAAGACCGAAAAAGATATAAACCGGTCCTGCTGTGAAGACTTTTAAACTTCAAACAAAATTTATATTTGATCCTAGAGGTATCAGAATGGCACTAGAGTATATTTAGTAGTAGTGCAATATGGTGAGACCTCTGCTTTAGAAAACACAATCTGGAAGCTCCGTGGAGCTAGGACTGGAGTACAAAAAGACTTAAGACAAGACCAATTTTGGCACTGTTGCAATAGTCCAGGTGAGAATCAATAAAGGCCCAATTAGAATACTGGCAAGGAGAGAGGAGAGAAGGAAAGAGATGCCATAGTGATAGGGACAACAAAACTTAGCACCTGATTGGATACGTGAGGTGAAGAAGAGTTGAAAAGTCAAGGATGACACCAAAGTCACGAAGGTCAATAAATAAACCGAAGAGACATGGTAAACTAGTACAAATCAGGAAGTGTACATGAGCAAGGCTAGAAAGGAACAAGTCATAAATGATACTCAATATTTTTCCTGCTGTCATTCTTTCTTCTTGGCTCCTGGCTTACAAACTTCTTTTTGCCTGGGATTAGTGAAGTCCCTTTTCAGACTATTTCCGACTTCTGTGGAACTTTGTCAGCCTTCTTTTATTGTGTCTTCTCATAGCACTTCTGGAGTTCTGAAACTTTCTCCTTTTAGCATTTTGAAGGTATCGTCATGTATTTCTCCCTGACTGACTTTTGCTGTTGGTATCAGATGCCTCTAACCTAGCGACAGTACTTTTGAAATGTCTCATTCTGTTTTTACCATTTATCAACTCATTGTTGCACTATTTAACTTTAATGTGGAACAGAAAAGAAGCAAATATCATGGCCAGGAGTCACTCCCTAACTTTTATACCTGAAAGTACCATCAGTCAGATGCCACTGAACTTTGAAGAGAATGTCTTGATTTTTTTTTTTGCACTGACAAAGTCTTTCAAGGGTATAGAGACTTAAGAAATGTAAAAATCTTCAGCAGTCTTGTGAGGTATTGGCAATGAGGTGTGCTCCCCTCTCCCATTTTAATAGGATGAGACAATGAGGCTGATCTTTCCCTAAGCTTGTGACTGGAGTAGCTCCAGGCTTTAAACTTTATTGCCCAGCAGAGTATTGAACAGGATGGAGATGGGAGGGTGTATAGACATTAAAATTAATTTGGTATTGTGGGTCTCTGGAGAGAAAAGTAGAACCCTTCTTCCAAATTAGGTTGAAATCCAATAAACTGTATTTTGTGACACTCTCTTATATGGTCAAGAAGCACATAGATTCTTTAACTGAAAATATTCATTGAGCACCTCTTCCATGTAATCTGCTGTGCTACATCTTATAGGGAATATGTCAATAATTTCAGTACCTATTTTTCTGCATTCATTGTTTGTATCCTGGGTATCATCCTTTTATACCTCTGCCAAGAACTACAGTAATCTCACTTTTCATCAGTCAACCAATTGGCATTTAACCAATGCTAACTTTAAGCTAGATACTTCACTAGACCCCAGGGATACAAAGAAAAATACAGAAAAATAATCACTGACTTCAAGGATCTGCCATGCTAATGGTGGAGATGGCATACATACATACATGCACACATATATGTATACACACATATACACGTATATGTGTGTGTATATATATACATATATATATATATATATATATTATGTGTGTGTATCAGAATATTCAAATCCAGAGTAGATTGAAGGTAACAGAGAGGATGATTCTGATAGCTAAGGGAAAGAGGAAAAGTCATTTGGAGGAACAGTACTTGAGTTTAAAAGAAGCAAGAGATTATGAAATAGGGGTTGCATCTCTCACCCTCTCTACTGGTTCTTTCTTCTCTTTCTCCATCTAGCTTGAATGTTTCACTTAATGTATCTATTCCACATTTCACTGTCAAATGACTTGAAGAAGATAGTTCAACAGTTCTTTCAATTTGCTCTTCTGACTCCTGCCATTTGTCTTCTACTCTGTACACTAAGTTAAATCCATTCTCAAAACCCTCCCCAAATCTGCCATAGCCAAATGGAGACATCCTTCTTTAGTTCTCTGCAGCATTTGATACAGTTGACCTCCTACTCCTGTATACACAATTGTCCACTGACTTCAAATATACCAAGTTCTCCTAGTCTTCCTCCCATTTCTCTAACCACTCCTCTATCACATTCACTATTTTTTTATTCTATTATCATCACATTCACTATTATTCACTTTATTCTTTTGTTCTCACTTAAAGTGAATGTTTCCCCAAATGTTTTGTCCTCGGGGCTGACTATTCATTCTACTTATGACTCCAACTGTTATAACTAGATGATGACATGAGTTTTCTTTCCAGATCTATATTTTTTTCATGAGCCTCAGACTCACATGTCCAATTGTCTACAAAACATCACTACCAGGAAGTATCGCCATTACCTTGAATTCAACATGTCTCAAAATGAGCTTGTTAACTATTCCTCCTAAGTCTGTATTTTCCTTTAAATTTTGCTAGATGCAGCTTCTTACTACAGTGGAGAGAATGATGAGGACACAGTCCTGAAAATCTGAAATCACCATGAATCCGATGTTCAACAAGGTGATGAAGTAGCCAACATCTTAGCCTTTTGACTGTTCCCACACATGGAATGTTCTCCCTCCTCATCTTTGGCTCTTAGAATCCCTGCTTTTTTTTTTCTTCAAGAAATAGTCCCTTCTAAGGTTACCTTCCATCAACTCTATACCATATCTTGCATATACTAATTGTCTTTCCTCTTAGAACATAAACTCCTTGTGGAGAGGGATAGTGATTTTGTTCTACATCTTCATTTCTTAACCCCATCTCTAGAATATGGTAACTCTTAATAATTGCTTTCTGACTGACTCATTGACATAATTTTCTAACCACTGGAAGAATAAAGAAAAGTAATTCATAATTTAAGGTTTTCTCTTGTACTAAAAGTCTGCCTCCACTGCCTAAAAGAGTCTTACTTTTGATAAAAATAAAAAAAAATTAGCACATATTGCTTGTAATATTTTTTGGTCCAGATCCACAATTTTACAGTGTAGAGAACTCCTGATATGAAAATTCCATACATTAACTATCCATGTGCCTATATTCCTAGCCATCACATGACACTCTAAAAGGTTAAGTGAGCTGCCCACATTTACAAATGTAGTAAACAAAGGCAGAAACTGGACACATATCTTCTGGACTTTCAGGCTACGCCTTTGTTCACTAAATAGCCCAGACTAAGATCAGTTTCATTTCATTTCATTAACAACTGGATCAATCAATCAAGATACATATCAAATACCTATATGTGGTAGTCACTGTGCTAAGTGCTAAGGGGAACACAAGAGCAAAAGGGAAGCAGAACCTGCCCAACAGAAACTGGAATTTTAATAGGGAAGACAAATGTAACATGAAGAAGGAGGCATATGGAGTTAATGTTTTGAAATGGCACTGTTTCCATTATTATGGTTGCCAACTTCCTAAGACAAAAGAGACCAAATAAAAGTAAATTATCATGACAGTAAAATAGAATAAATAAGGTTTTCAATGTCTTCACATTTACAGCACTGGTAACAAGTTATCAGTAGCTGACAGTGGATAAGTCTCTAAAATGGGAATCTTAAAAGCACTTTACTGAATGCTTCAATTAAATTACTTTCAGACAGATCATACAATTTTGTTTTACCCATCCAAAACTTTGCTAACTACAGGTCTATTATTTTGTAGAGAATAACTCATGCAACTTTTACTGTAGCCTCCAAATTGATAGTTATTTTCCATTTTGTGACCCTGGGCCTCGGATGAATTTGAAATCTGATCACCAGTCTTAGAAATAAATTGGAAACATTTCCCAGCCCACAAAATTTTTATCAGTTTCTCCTCCCAACATTTGGGCCAGACAGAATAAAAACACCACCACTGATCAGTATCTTTTTCCAAGTCTGTGGAATGAATCAATACTTGGTCTAGGTCAGTGATCTGAGCTACTTGCTACTTCACCAAGAAAATAAAGGACTTTTACAAAGGAACTTTCAATGTAACTTGGATAAGAAGCCTTTTGAGAAGAAAATTCTCTATATCAGATTTAATTAGTATTAGTTACAAGTGAATCTCTGAAATGAATAAATAGGTACATAGAGTTTAAGGGGAAATGACATCTCTTCATAACACAAACTATTTTGAGGTTTCAAAAAAGTGTGTGCTTATGTTTATGAGGGAAATAATTGTCTTTCCAGACAACATACATTTTGTAGCTTTTAAAAATGTTGCAGAATTAAAGGAAGTGATTTTGGAATCATCTAGTCAATTTAAATTTTAAGAGAAAAATCTCTAAATATTGATCTTTTCCATAAAACCAGCCTCTCTGTCCAATGAGCACATGTTTATATATAGAGGGTCACTGCGCCTCCCCTCAGTCTATCTGGAATAATTGCAATTACCTTTCACACTATCTTTTCCTTCATCTCCTCTACCTCGTCAGGTGCCTAACTTTTATTATTTTGGGTTTGAAATATCTGTCAAATTCATCTGTTCCCCTTCATCTCTAAGATTCTAAAATCCATTCATTCTAGTTCCTCTTCTGCTAAGAGCTAGTTCACTGAAACAATGATGCCCCCTCAATAGAAGTCCCTGATTCTAGTTTCTACCTGACCTATCCAATCCATCCTATAGACCTGTTAGACCAATGGAAAAGCATAGCATCATAAAAAACACTAAAGACCCTAAAAGGGATCCTCTTAAATCTTCCATCAACTCTACACTTCAGCATAGGCTTCCATGATCCCTCACCATTCTATTTATTGTACTTTATGCTTAACATTCTAGCCTTTGCTTATCAAATGAAATTGCTGAGTCTCCTTCGTGCATATATGCCATGGTCATCCTTGTCTCTGACTTTCTTTATGTTCTCTCTCTGTTGCTTACATTGAATTGTTTCTTGCTTTCTACTTGCCCAAACCTATGTATTCCTCAAGGTCCAATTCAAGAACTATCTTCTTCTCTGATGCCTTCAGTATACAGCAATCCTCTTCTTTTATGAAATCTTATTGTATTTATAACGTGTACCATACAGTTAGGCACTTAGGTTTTTTTCTTTCCTTCTAATTATAGAATAACTTCTTTTAGGGCAAAGAAAATGTATTATAATTGCCTTAGCCCCAAGAGTGACCAACTTAGTTTATATAGTAGGTGCTCAACAGATCCCTCTTAATCAACTGATTAAAATCTTTAGTTCATGAATATTAATCATATATTTTTTTTAAATTCTAAGTATATCTGTGACATTTTTTAATAATTTCTTTTTTCATTGGAAAGAATAGACATTTGGATGCCAAACACTATTATCTTTTATTAAAGGAAAGATTCTTAAGACAGAAAAAAATGGATTGAAAGTATTTTAGGATTTTTCTTTTTAAAAGTAAGTTATTAATGTCATCTTGGGAATGACTGTTTACACATTTTACATTCCTTCTAGTGAATGTGTCACACTGAAAGTGACAACTATACAAATGACTGACAAGCAACAGCTTAAAGGAACATTTCAACTTTCATTTGCTGAGTAAAGAAACTACATAAGTAAAATATAGTCCCCATGAATTATAAAAAGAAACAAAAATTTGGATGGATTTTTACAAAGTTGTAATCAGGACGAATTTTACATTATTTCATCAAGTGCTTAAGATGTATATAACAGCAGAGGCATATAAAAATGAATATACTTATGCAGTGCAGAAGGAGGCATCAGATATCATTTGTATCATATCAATGACAAGATATTGATTAATTTATCTTTAAACTGAAGCTAGTGAATAATGATTGGTAAAAACGAACCCAAGATCTTGAATTAGAAGGAACTTCATAGAACATTTAATCCAATAATCACATTTAGCAGATTGAGAAGCTGAGTCTCAGGTTGTTTTTTTTTAATCTTTAAGAAAATAGTAAGTAGTAGAGCTGAAAAAATGAGCCTTATGTCTTCCCTGACATTAAAGTTGGTAAATTTTTTTAACCACATTAAAACTTCTTCCTAACTTTCATTTTATTGTTGAGGACACCATCATCTTCTCAGTTACCCAGGCTTTCAAGCTAGCTACTTAACTTGTCATGTTCTCACCCCTGAGAGCCAATCTGCATCCATATTTCTCCCATGTGATCCTTTTGTCCTCTGATACTACAACCAGCTTAATCAGGTCCTTATCACTTCATATCTGGAGAACTGGAAAAACCTTCTGGTTGATCTTGATGGTTCAAGTCTTTTGTCACTCTAGTCAATCCTCCACTCAGCTCTCAGACGGTTCTTCCTAACTTTTATCTCCCCCTCCACACACACTATTCAATAAACTGCAGTGGCTCCCTATTACCTCCAGGGACAAATAAAATTCTCTGTTTTATTCTTGTAAAACCTCTGTTAACCTGGCCCCTTCCCACCTTTCCAGTCTTGTATGATCCAGGAATACCAGTCTCCTTCCTTGTTGCTCCTTGCACAAGACAGCCATATCTATATTCATATCTATATAGATGGCATTATAGATATTTATATATGTGTATGTAATTTGTATTTTGTTCCTATTTGTTTGTATGCTGTTAGCTCCCCATTAATCTGTAAGGGCTGGGACTGTCTCTTACATTGTTTTGTATCCTCAGAGCTTAGCCCAGTTCCTGATACATAGTGGGTGCTTAATAAATGCTTTTTTCCTTTAATTAAAAAAACCAAATACAAACCAGTAACTCCCAAACCATGCTCACTCTAGGCTCATTCAGGATGCCAACCTGTACTCACCACATTTCTAATTGATTGGTACTTAGTTTCTCCAGAAATTGACAAAACATTTGGATTTCAAATATTTCTTAAAGACAGTAAACATTTTTTTTAATGTAAAGGCAAGGTAATGCCAGTCTAAACTGGATGAACCAGTGTCCTTGATACAAAGCAAATGTATTCCAAATAGGGGGCCTATTGAGATGCAAAGAATCAGATATACTTGTCAAGGCAAACAGCAGTTTACACACAAGTGTACAGGTTGGTTACATCACATCACATCAGCTTGCAGGGCTCCCTGGAGAACTTTTGGTCCTTATATGGGGATTAGAATGTATCCTTGGAGGCTCATAAAGCACCTCTCATGTACCTGTCATTTTACTAAAAGTGGAAGTGGAATGGTGGGATTCTGTTCTTTCATACCTGAGCTTCAAATTCCAAAGACCAGAGAGAAACTTAGATGGGAACAAACTGAAGGAGAAATCTTTTTTTGAGGAGACTATTCACTGTCCTAGACTCAGCAGTGAACAACATATGCAATAGGGAATTTGAGCTTGAGTAAAATCCTCTATTTGCAGTCCATGGTTTTCCACAGAGGGCATGATAATGCCTTGAAGAAACCTTTAAAGTCATTATATCTTGGGGCTCCTTATTTCTCCTTAGCATTCATCCTCCTTCATCCAGTAGAAATGTAGAAGAAACTGAAAAGTGGTCAGTGATGATGGTGATGATAATTAGCATTGAGATGATTCTTCAAGGTAGGCAATGTTCTTTACCTACAAAAAAATTATTTGAGCCTCACACTAACCCTGTGAAATAGGTGCTATTGTTTTTCCTATTTTATTACTAAGGAAAAAGCGGCTGAGAGAGGGTAAATGACTAACCCAGGTCTACACAGCTAAGTACAAGACTAAGCAGGATTTGAAAACAGGTTTTCCTGACTCCATTTCCCATTCTATTATTCACAGTGCCATCTAAGTACTCTTTTTTATGTTAATGTATGCTTGATAGACATATATATGGGGAAAATCACAGTTTGGTTGGAACAATGGCTTTCCAAAGATTTGTACCAAGCAATGGAAAAAGGTCACCAAGAAGTTTTTCAAATCTTGTATCTAAAAAAGCACATTGAACACATACACTCCAGAGAGCAGAACTGGCCTTAGTAGGGGAATATTTCCAGGAATTTCTTATGTACCCCAAATATCAAATGTGAAAAATAACTGATGGAAAAAACCCAGCATGCCTTGCCAGTCCCTGCACATGGCACAGATGATCAAAGGATGTACAACTCTATTGTAGAGAATGCAGAACAACAGACCGTAGTGGAGATTTCAGTAAGGCTTATACTGAAGGATGGATTGAAGAAGGTGGTGAATCCTTCAAAACATATAGGCATGTTACATTGGGAAAGTCTGCATAATGCTAGCTCAACAGAGGTAGTTTGGTATTTAAGGGCAGTATACCCAAGCGACTTAGACAACTGAGGCCACTTTGCTTTTGTTTTAGGAAGAATAAACTTAATTCCTATTATATGGAAGACTAAAACTTTCCCTTGATGATATCCATGATACAGAAGAGCTGAAATGTTAAAATTCAGTTTGTAGGAAGAAAGCATTGATCAAGAGTGGAAGATATCCAAACTGAGAATGGTGGGTAATATTCTGGAACTTCTATCAGAATTCGTCCAGTCTGATGTGCTCACCCTTAACCACAGCCTTCTGTTTGTCTCCTTTGTAATCTAAGCAGGTGATAACTTCATTCAGATGTTAGCAACAAGCCCAAGTATTGATTACCTTTGAATGCCCTAATGACTGAAGACTGGGGCACAAACCATAAATGGAGACTTTCTGATTCCAAGTGAAATTATAGTTTGCCCTACAAGATTGCATAATAAATCAGGAAAAAAAGCAGCCAACATAGGACTCTGGGGTCACTGAAGTGATGTTGACACATTACAATAATGAGAACTTGAAATACCTCATGCCCTATTGATTTTTAAGCTGAATCATTCCCACTGCAGGAGATTACAAGCCTGTGTCCTGGAATCATGGCCCACACGGGAGATGCTGATGAAAAATACACCCAATCCAACCAAAATGAAAAGCTTTACTTGTACTTATTACAAATCTAATATCACTGTCCCTAGGCAGGGTGATATGTACTTAAACTATAATGAAAAACATTATTTTTTTTTGTTTTAATTAAAATTACTCATACCTTCTATGTACTCATCAATTCTGTACATATACAGTTAAAACCACTCAACAGAAGTCAGGCACAATAGCTGAATTAGCACATGAGGAATTTTTTCTTTTAATTTTTTAAAATCATTTTCTAATTTCAGAGTGGCTTTCAAGTTTTCTGCATCACCATATCATTTTGAAGAATAGAAAATCATGTTCTAACAACCAACTTATTTTCTAGCCAATGGGGAAAGATGCATTACACTGGCATCTAGTATACAATATAAACAAAGAAATTCTTACAACTCTTCCTTTTGCCTCCAACTATACTCCACAGTACTGAGAAAACACTGTAGTTGCAGGCCAACTGGTGACATAAGTTAATTACTAGCCTGTCACACAATCACAGAATAGTAATAATTTATTTTACTGTTGCATTAACCATAAACCACTTTTGCCAATGAGAAGGAAAAGTCTTTGACGTATCACTGCCTGCCACATATTTCCAAGGAAGGAGATGTCAGAACCTAAACAGAGAAATTCAGTTTGGATTTATATTAATGCTTCTGTTACGCTGCATGTTCTTCTGGGTCATCATTCAGGAGAAGTCATCAACATTACACATCCTCAAAAGCAAATTTCCTATATCTGTTAGTTGATCCAATCATTCTGAAAAACAGTTGAGAATTATTCAAGAAAAATCACCAAACCAATTACATCCCCTCGACTCCATTATTTTGTGTAAATTCCAAGAAAAACAAGGGCAGAAAGAAATACTTCATATGAAACAAAATATTGGGAGCAATTTCTTTTTTGTAGTAGCAAGAAAACTAGAAACAAAGTATGCGCTATTAATTTGGCTAATGGCTGAATCAAAAGTGGGATATATGTCCAATGTAATTTTATTGAGTCACAAGAAATGGTGAATGAGAAATTCTGAGAAACATGGGAATACTTGAATGAACTGGAATAGAGCAAAACAAATGGAGCAGTATACATTGTGATTAAAATAAAAGAACACTATAAGGTAGTCAATATGATTAACTATTATAATTATTATATGGGGATGGAGGGAACAGATGAAACACATTTCCCTTATCTCTGAAGAGAGCTGGCAGAGGTTATATAAAATGCTGCATTTCTGTCAGGGTGTTGATGTTGACAGGCTTTCCAAAATGATTTTTCTTTGACATATGGAGAACTCAATATTAGAAAAATACTAATCAGGAAATGATGGCTGCATAAAAAGTGAGGACATCAGAGCTTACTGTTTTTTAAAAAAGAGGAAGAAAAGAGAATCGTATGACTATCCGCAAAGGAAAAACTAAGTGGATGAATTATTGCTATTGTCCAGATTTTGACATGGTTACCACAGACCTCATCCACATGTAACCCTGTGTGGACATACAAAATAGGAGTGTGGAACAGCAAATAGGGGGACTTAAAATTGGAAATGCTCTTCTATATAAAGGCTGGGTAACCTCAGGCCAGTCAATTAACTTCTTTTTATTATAAGCAATGATCTAAGACCATAAGTTATAAAGAAATTTCCTAACAGGGAATTTCCTCAAATGGGAGAAAGTTTCATATACCAGTGAAAATGCCCCTCCCTCTATCTCTGCATACATATATACATATGTATAAACAAATACATGTACATATATGCATATATAATACATATGCGTGTATATATCAAATATCGTGACACATAGGTGGCAAAGTGGATTGAGTGTTGAACTTTAAGTCAAGAAGACAAGAATTCAAATCTTTTCTCAGATACTTCCTTATTGAACTTGGGCAAGTCATGTAGCCTCTCAGACTCAATTTCCATATTTATAAAATGAGAATAAGGGTAGCTACTACTCAGAACTGTTGGAAGGATCAAATGATTTTTCTTATGTGAAACACTTTAGAAACCTTAAGGCAATATATAAATGCTAGTAATGTTGATTAAGACAAAGATGATGGTGATGATGATGATGATGAGTCAGATCCAGAATTAAACAGAATGAAAAAATCAGGCCATGCTGCTTTTGAGAAATTGTAAAGCAATTTTAATGAATCCCCAAATCAACCTAAAATAATGATCCTAGTGGTGGTGTTTAGGCATAAGGCATCAAAAATCAATGTCTCTAAAGAATTATAAATGAGTATCTCTCAGGAAAAAAAAATGAAGAGGCAATCTTGGTTGCAAGATGCCCATAGCATATTAATAAGGAGTTATGAAAAGGAGCAGAAGAAAAGGAAACCATGAAAGAAATGTAAAACTGAAAAATAATATGAGTAGGTAGGCAGTAACCAGAGGATAACAGATGAGTTCCATTGATATCTGCACCACAAGGGAAAGTGCAGAAGACTTCTTTGACCTGATGTGTGCTTCCCTGATGTGAAATCATTGGAAAACAGATACCAGAGTCAGTCAGGATGCACAGTCGTGGTCAGATCTACATTAGTGAAAGAATTATTTGCCTTAATAAAGCCATAACTTTCTTTTGGTATAACAAAATTGACAGAATATTTATTGCTATTTTTGAGAAAACATCTTCATATAATACAGGTATCCATAAACATTTTGGATAGACAAGAGTCCATAAAGAACCTTCAGTTTCTTTAGGTGTTTAATCGGTCTGGAGCAGCCTCAATTTACTGTTATCCCCTTAATCATTAAATTTGTTTCATCAATCCTACACCTGTGACTGTTTTATGCCGATAGTCCTTGAATATCACCACTAATAGTTACATCAGTAAGTGTCACTGGTTCATTAAATTTTTATCAAACTGTAGAATATCCAATCCTCTGGCAGGGTTTTGATCTGTTATCTCGGTTCTACCCATGTGGAATTTGTAGCAGCTGTTTTCTAACATTCTTGGTTTCACACTTACATTTGGAATCTATTCATTAAATTACATTTGAGCCTTCACTGTTGATATGCAATCTTAACATTATTATGCTTGTTAGTAGAATTCAATGAATACAAAATTGGAGAATATGAGGCATGTACAGGTTGCACTAAATGACCTCTTTCTTTTGTAATATTTTAATTGCTTCTCCCTTTGACCTCATAGAAGCTCAGCTTCATATCTCCCCTTAAGGGCCAATATTGTTAACTTTATAGATAAAAAATACCCTGAGGCATATCAGGCTTACGAACAAATCAGTGGCATCTGGAAGCTCAAATTTTTTTTCAACAATTTGTCTAACGTTCAATCCATTTCCCTAAACTAATATCATTTTTCATGAAGCCTAAATGGACATGGGTAGTAGATTTGAATAGCATTGAATGAATTCTACTTTCATTTTATAATCTAAGTTTGATTTCTATTAGAATTCACATCAGTGTCAACTCTTAAGTGTCTCAACATCTTTGGGAATCACATATACAATGATTCATGTAATCTGGAGTCTCCTCAGGAAATATAATTGTTAGAAGAGGGTTGCAACACCATTCGAAAAATATGATGAATCTACATGTTGGTGTCATCAATGAAAATCTCTGAACTTCATTATTTCTTTGAATCTATTGGTACAATTGCAATGTGCCTATTTAATGTAAGGCATAAAACAAATGAGAAAAAAATTCTGGTTAACCTTTTCAAAATATTTAAAATAGGGTTGGTATTAAATCTTGACTCTGCCACTTACAGCTACCCATGGTACGTTGACCCTGGGCATTCCACTTCAACTCCTTTGGAATGTCTTGTACTATATGAGCTCTAATGTGTCTTTTGGGGATAAATCTATCGTCATTTGATCAATTACTTGGGAGTAAGGGTAAAATATGTGAAGTTTACAAGGGATGTTAAAGCCAGAGCCATGCTTCCAATCCTCCAGACTCTTACCATCTGTGTTGACAAGCTAGTCCATATTTACAGGGAAAAACTGGAAGAAAGAATGTAACTGCAAATATAAAAGTTGACTACCATGTCCTCTTATTCCCTTGCCCATTCAGTAAAAGATATCGTAGAGTCTTGTATGTCGTTCTTGTTAACATTTCATGGAGTCCTTCCATAAACATACGTTTGTTCTTGTTTTCAACACTTTGTTCTGTCACTGCAACAGATGGCTTTACACTGAAGCATATGAAAATATTAAATACTTTATAAGCCTGTTGGAAATTTGAAATGCCTAGGAATAATGAATAGCTCAATGGCGACTTTAATAGACCCACAGAAAATTCCATTAGAAATGGCATGCCATATTGAAGGGTTATTATATAGAGAACAGCAACCATCTATTTCATTTCCCCACTGAGGATAGAGCAAAAGTAAAGGGACTGATATGGCAGCAAGCTATATTTAAGTTAGACAAAAGGCACAAACTTTGAGACTCTTGGTTTTAAGATTTACTTCTCTCAAGTTTAAACAGAACCAGAGCATTTAACTGTCTAATACAGGCAAATAAAGCCTATGTGGAGGTAAAGGAATGGTTAAAGTCCAGAAATGTTTTTCCAATTTTATGATGTAACTTTTAAGACCATGCTACTGTATCTTCATTAGATCTCACCTCAGATACTTGACACTCACTAGCTGTGTGACCTTAGGCAAGTCACTTAACCCCAGTTGACTCATCCTGGGTCATCTCCTCCAGACATCCTGATGAATATCTGGTCACTGAATTCAGATGACTCTGGAGGAGAAGTGAGGCTGGTGACCTGCACAGCCCTCTCTCACTCAAAACAAAATCAAGTGCAAGTCACGTCACCATTTCTCTAATGGCATGGTCTTCTTCAGCAACGAAGGATGAACACACACAGTATTCTATCTACTGTCACCTCCTTAGGAACCTCTTTAATAACAAAAATAATTTCATGAAATCATTTTTCTTTTCTATTCAATGGTGCATAACAAAAACTGATTAGTTCTAATTCTCATATATTTAAATCACACTAAAAAAATGAAGACCAACGTTGTAAAATTCCAAGCCTTCTGAGGAAATCACAAACATTGCCTCCTCTAACATGCTTTATTATTCTGAGTAGAACTAGGTGAACTTACCAAAGTATGAAATTCAGTTCTAGATAAAAAATATTTTATCTGCCCTTACAGCAATTGAAAGGCTGCTTAAAGGGTTTTGTTATTGCAGTGTTTTCATAAATATACAGTAAACATCTTTCACAGTGGGAAATTCAGCACAAAATACAATTTTCATACAAAGCCATTCATGTAGCTTGCAGAGAAAGATAAAATGACCCAGAGATGAATAAAAAATAATAGTCTCCAACTTCTAGCATCACAGATTCCCTAACAGACACATGCGGCTGTGAGGATAAGGATCATGATTTGTCTGCACCTCTAGCAAACGAGTAGTTTTTCCTGTATTGTGGAAATTGAGCAATCCTGCGTGGCTAACCCAGTATCATCAACGCTTATCACTGTCATTAGTAGGAATTAGTGGACCTTGTGAGAAAACATACTGACACAAATTATTATCTGGAACAAACAGTGAATAGCAAAAAAAAAAAAAAAAATCACCACTGAAACTTGGAAAAGTTTCTTTTATTTCTCCCCTTTAATTAAAAAGCACACACCCAATTTATATTGCAATTGTTTTCCCAGCTTGGCAGCTTTCTAGATGTGTGACATTCTGCATGTCATAACGTCTCTGAGCCTCAATTTTGTTGTATGAATAACGAGTGGTTAAACTACAAAATCTCCAAAGTCACTTCAGCTCTTAAATTCTAAGCTTATTAAGAAAATACTCAAATGGAAGGTGAAAGAATCACTAAAACAAGAGAAAAAAGATTAAAGTACCATTTTCACTCTGAAATTTCCATTTGAAGTGCTTCTAATACATCCAATTTTACTCCAATTATGGATGTCACATGAACTTTGAAATGCTTAGCCAAACCAAATGTTCTTATTTGGTTCATCCATAATTTCTGAATAATTGTAGATATTCCATAAGCATCAGGAATGCACTCCATGTTCACACCCATTTTAAACCATTCTTAAGACTTTGAAACAAAAGCACAAAAATATTATTTAATATTCATTATTGCCCATAGTATCATCAGCATCTATATTTCAACCCTTTTCTCACCCAAATCTGCTTCTGCTTAATTAACATTAACACATAAGTGCCATTAGAATCCATATCATACTAGTTTTTAGTATCAACCTCAGCACTTCAAGCAATACTTTAAGCATGACTGATGCTTAAAACATATTTCATTTTCGTAGTAGGATGTGTGTCTCAAATGAACCAAATAAGAGATTATGTAGAGAAAGCCTTTGAAATGCTCTGTGGAACATTCAAAAGAAATCCGTTCTTTTCTCCCTAATCTCTTCTGAGAGGTATACAAAGAATATTTTAAATGGTGAACCCCATCAGGAGCTAGGAAAAAAAAAATCACCATAAAAATACAATTTTGGACATAGGTCTTATGGGGAATATGACAAATTGTAGTTTCCACCCTGTTATCTGGCACAGAAGGAGCCTTTAAGGACATTAGTCTGACTCCCTCATTTGAAAGATGAGTAAGCTGAAGGCCAAAGTTAAATGACTTACCCAAGATGATACAAGTGGTAAAAGTGGAATGAGAACTTAGGTCGTCTGGTTCAAAAGCTCTTTCCACTATGCCATATTGCTTTTTCCAACCTATACAGTTTAAACACATGGACACACATACATTGACACCAAAGAACAACTGAAATCTGACTACTGATTCATCTTCAAAAACTCCCACTGAAACAAAATCTAGGTGATATGATTTTGCCACAAAGCCCAAAATGGCCCACTCCACTGAAAAAGAAAATGATACTATTTCAACTCCATTTATATAGTAGGAGGCAAGTCTGACTCTTAATTCAACAAAGAGTATTAAATCCCTGAGGTGCCATGTTGAGTTGGAGTTTTGCCCTTCACTTTTAGTTCCTCACTGTACCCATGGGAGGAGTTGAGATCCAATTCAAATTTGGTTGAGAAATGATCCTGATGTCATCACCTGTTGATATAAAACTCTTCTGCTTAAATACCAGCAAATCTATGGCTCAATTCATAAGAAGGGCGTAGTATCATTTCATTTAAATATTGTTTCAGCTCACTGATAGCACAGTCAAGAACACCTCAATGATCATAACTAAGTAACATAGATGAAGAATTAGCATTAGGAAGAGTTGTGAGAGATACCCTGGCATGGGGGATCCTAGTGTTAAGACTATGAACAATTGAACTTCTTAACAAGCTACACAAGTCTCCTGAGAAAATAAGATATAGGTGAGTTGCTGGTCTGACTAGATAATTTTGTCCACACTAGGATGTCCCTGCATCAATGAAATTATGGGACTGATTCAAGGCAGGGAGGAAATCAAGATGAATATCACTAAGATTTTCATCATTAATGTCTATCAACATCATTGCCTCTCTAACATTAAGGAAGAAAGACTTTTAAAGGAAAATGGATACCAGAAAACAGTTTTGCTTTCAAAATAAATATGAAAATATTTATTGAACATTTTAACAGTCTACTTTCAAAGTAGTAAGAAATCTTATGACATTTATTAGCTCAGCTTGGGTCAATGGGGTGGCTGTATAGCTCATAACTCACTTTGGGTGAGTAGACCATTGAGATCACACATTACAATTTGAAGAGACCTGGGAATGCCATTGTTACATTTTTTGAAGAATACTTGCTCCCCCTCTTTTGGACAAATTCTCTTCTGATGTTTTCAAATTCAAAAATGACTTAAGGATAAATCTGGACTGGCTTGGACTTCTAATTTGAACATTCCCCAATATAGTCATTTTCTACTAGCTCTTTAAGTCAGAGTGAAATGTGGGAAATTCATAATTGGTTATCTTTTTCCTCTAGTAAGTAGAGATATCAATGATGAACATCACCCCTAAGGCATTTTAAAATGATCTACTCTCTGAAAATAAAAGTTCTGCTCTGTCTTACCAATGTCACTTTAGAATTCAAAATTGAAAATGAACAAAAAAGAAAAAGAACAAAAAAATCGGTTTTGTTTGCATGAATTTATGACGTTCTTCTAAAAATCTAAATCCTAATAACAAGAAATGCAAAAACTCCTGAATATTAAGGTAAATGAAAAAATGGAAAAAATATCCTTTGAAATAATTTTACTTCATTCTCTTGGCAATACTGAATCTCACTGCTCTTGGCATTACAATCACAAAAACAAGGTCTATTGCCTTAGCACTTATCTGAGTTATCACTGAGTAAATCAAGGAGAAATAGGGATTTCAATCAGGATAACCCATTCTATGTTTACAAGGAAAGAGAACTGAAATAAACAGCAGTCACCACTTTAACTCTGTCAAGCTTTAAAATATGGATATTTTGTTCTTCGATCATTATCCTACTCAGAGTACCCACTCTGAGACTTGAAAGTAAAAGTTTAATAACTGAACCCAAGCCTTCTGTCTTGTGGTGCTATCTTATTCTTTATGCTATCAATGTATCATTCATAGTATCTGTTAAGGATTTGCAATGTGTATTCCTCTAAATTTGTGTAAATTTCAATTGTAACTGACAAAGTTTGAACATTTCTTTCGAAATCACAAAGTAGGTCTCTGTTCATACATACATCCAAAGGGACTATCTAAATATGGATTCCTTCATTTCATTTTCAGACAAGCTGTTGATTTACTCACAATTAGGGATTTTATTTTAAGCAGCAGAGAAATACATCAATGGAAGGATATGCAGGTGCAAAATTTGCATGAACAGAAAAGGAAGGTGGAGGCCCTGCTAAAGTATAGTCCTTAAAGAATCTTTATTTTAAAGCCAACATTTAGAACATACAACATATGTTCTTGGCTGTTTTTTTTTCTATTTGACTAAAAGTATCTTAACTGAGTTAAATAAAATGCTCCTGTGAAACTGACTTCAGGAGTGCACAAGCTATAAATGTGTATCTTGCAGGCTAACAGACCATTTTATAAAAACAGTTTGAATGATGTAATGAAGTTGACAATAAATGAAATGAAACTTGATGAGACATGTATTTGATTAGTAACTATTTTACATGTAAAAGGACCATCCACAAGACCTTGAATTTTAGGTAGCTACACAACAATGAGGTTAAAGCTCCATTTTCCCATTGGTGAATATGAAAAAGATGTGCCAATAATTCATAGAAATGGAGAATAATTCAGAGGTATCTGTGAGACCTATATGCTATACATTTATGTTATGATTACTACTGCTCAAAGAAACTATACTAGCTTTCTTGCTATTAAGTTAACCGAAAAATATATTTGCATTGATTAATATTAGGCAAGTAACCATTCCCCATGTTTGCATTGATTAATATTAGGCAAGTAAGTATTCCTCATCTTTTTTTTATTTCAGTAGAATTAATTAGAACTTACAAAAAAAGATTGCATTAGAGCACCAGATTCATGGTGTTTGCATTTGTCTATATCAGAGTACTCCGACTTCATAAGCAAATGCGGAGTAAGGGGTTTTCTGTTACCCTGCATGTTTTGCAAGCACCTGACCAGAAAGAACACTTTGAAATCTTTATGGAGCAGGAAAAATGGGAAGCATATTAGTCTAGGCAGTGAAATTGGGCTTTTTGTCATTTTTAATTGCTTGAATTCATAACCCAGTTTTGCTGAATCAAAAACTGGTTGGTACAGCTGACTCCAGTAATTTCTGCCTTCTGGCACTTTAAAAAAGTAACTTTTTCACATAAGCACAAACAATATTGGGTGGAGGATAATGGGGGGGAAAGCCTAAATGCACGAGTATTGATGCATGAGAATTAGATTCAGTAAATACACTGCATTAAAGTTTTACTATTTCTAATAATCAAATTAATTATTAAATGAAATTGTTGTATACATGTCTTTCAATACTGTCTTGAATAATTTTTTTAAAAGAATGGTTTTCTTTTAAACTACATTTATCGATCCTATAATTCAAATCAATTAAAATGCTTGAAGTAAAAAGTTGTTAATATTATTAATCTCCAGTTTATAATAGCATGTAAAACATACAAATGTTCCATTCATCCTTATCAAGAAGGCAAGACAAATGAGCAAAAGGATAGATACTTGCCCATTCACACTCCGTCAAAAGGCAAATACTATATCCCACTATGAAGTTTTCAAATCTGAAGCAAAATGAAGCTCTAAGTTCAAAAAGTTCAGAGGATAAAGGCTTTACTTTTCCATTCTCTAAATTTGACTTTAAAAAAATAAACACCCAAGGCAGAGATTTAACTGTCTAGAAAGGAATTTAATCTGAGTTCTCTAAGGTATAAACCCATTAAACCAAAGCTCCTGGTCATAATTTTTAAACTTATGTCACACAGGTGTTTTGTAAAATAAATGCTAAAAATTACTTCTTGAGTCAAATGGCTTCATCAATAATTCATGATTTTTCCTTTGCCCAAAGAATGCCAATTCATACGGTCCATTTTTCTGAAATAGCATCTTTCTTCATTTCAAATCTAATGTGAAAAATTATGATCTGAGGTAAAACTGGGCCACAATTCTCTAATCTACTGTATTCCTGTCATAATACCAACCAGATCTGACCTGTCATTCATTATGTTGAAAACAGTGAGGAATGAGTACTCTACAAGCAAGGATATATACTATAGCCAAACTGCATCTCCTCAAGAATCAAATGCCCTTTTGTAAAAGTACACAGTTTGCCCATTCCCCCACCATGATGTCCCAGAATCACTCCTGTTTTATTGTGTCCTTATTTTGATGGGAGAGTGAAAGATTTGAAAATTACTGGCTCATCATTTTAGGTCATATGGAGTAACAATAACCACTAAATAAAATAAGCTGGGAAAAAGAGGAAAAAGTCATAGATCTAATCTCTGTTTGTGATAGTTAAATAATAAATGTGCCCATTAATCAATATTCCATTACTCATCTCTCACAAGTTAAAGGAAGCACAAAATTACAGCGTTAGTCTCTAAAACATACAGGAGAAGAGAAAACATAAACATGGACAACAAGACCCTTTGAGTCCATTCCACTGTAAGTAAATGTATATCATATGGTGACTAGTCTGAAGTTGTAGGTTGAGAAGAGAACTCTTTTAAAAACTGACTCCTCTGTGTCATTAGTAAGTAGGTCTTGGTCCACTTTGCATGATGTACCTACATGTCGATAGGATATTTATTAAGCAAACCTTCATGAAGTGATAAATTTGAAGATTCATTGTTTCTTAGATATAACTATGGTGAGATGGCATGATACAAAATAAATCCTTTATATACTAGCTGAGAATTCAAACTATCAAAGGATAGTAATAAAAGACAAGTTCAAATTCCTTTGCATAGCTTAAGCTATTAAAAAGGAAAAATAGATGTATACAGTATTACCTCATACAATCTTGCAGTGTTCCAGTTACCAAGAACAAAACAAAACAAACAGAAAAAGCCTTCCAGATTTTCTCCCTCAGAATCTGCTCAAGAAAGCAATTTCCTCCTCCATTATCTGTGAGCAGTGAAATGCATCTAAAAGGTTAAAAAAAAATCTTCTTTCATATAACATGACGATCACTACATGAATTGACTTAAGAAAATGAGAGGTAAACAAACAGCTGCTGCTGGATTTCCTGGAAGAAGAGCTATTCCATTCAAATTCTATCATTACCCAACTAAGAAGAGGAGTTATGAAGTAATTGTATGACATCTTTACAGATTTGTTTATACTCTCCATAAGTGTGTGATCAGACTCTCGCATGCAAAACTTTCGCCTCAAGCAAAAAGAACTGGGTTTGAGTTAAATTATTTTACCTACAAACTAAACTTAAAACTACACAATTAAAAGGAAAATTAAGCAACCATATTGGGCTCTCACTTTAGTCATAATCTATAAATGATTAAGAAACATACTTAGAGTCTGCTAGAGACATTGAAAAGTGACTAAAGTATTTAAGATGTTGATGCAGACATCTCCAAGATAATATTATCTACTAAACTTGAAGGTTGTAACAATTCTGTCCCATTTGGTTGAGATCCATAATAACAGAAATGCATAGAAATCCCTTCCTAAGAGAATTAAGCTGAATCACTAGGTCTAGGGCATTCTGGAAATAAATCCTAAACATTACAGTCAAATGGTGAATTCCTGTGTTCCTTCTTCTCTATTCGTCTCTAATTGATAACTGTCAGATCACTCCATCATCAACAAAGGAAAGATCCTTTCTTCCCATTATCTTATACCCTTTGGACATATTTCTGATGCAATAAAATGGGACATAAGCTAATTTCACACGTGAAAGCATATTCCAGAGCCATTCGTTTAAATAATTATTACCATGGGAATAAGGTTAAAGCAATGAAATAAAAAAGATACATGAGTGTTCACATGCAAAGCTACCGTTCTCTGTGCATTATATATAATGACATGTACGTATATATATGTAAATGTATGCATACGCATATATGCACACACATATGAATCTATACAAATAAGCCACTTGCAATGAGATGCCTACTAACTTTTGCAATGTGTGACCACTCTGTCAATCCCTTCAAAGAAAGGAGAGAACATTAAGAAATCATTTCTGATACGACTTCTCTAATGATCCTCTAAATGCTTATTCATCTCTTAAAATAAAGTTAAATAGCTCTCCTCCGGTTCCAAAGTTCACACTAACTTCCAGGTACAAAGCAGGAACAATTAATCTCACTGCATCTTGCCAATCCGAAAACATCCCATCCCTCTCTGTATCCATACCGACAAAATTCATCCACAGAAAAGCCTAAGTACAGCCCTCCAGAGAGTTTTGCCCCTTTTAAGGATACCTACCGTAGCCCACTCACAAGCTGGAAACCCATCAGCACACTTCTAATGTTGCTTTAGTTTTCTCGATTCCATCAGTTTGTCAAATTCCTATTCTAATCACAGTCAGAAGGAGCATACAAACACTAACCTCCTTGCATTAATGTTGGGCGAAGGCAGCTACACAATAACAGCAGCCAAACATGTCAATTTGCACTCTCCTCGCAGCCTCCTCCCCCCTCCCACCCCTCCGGCCCCCTCCAACAGCCCTGTCAGTGGGTTTAATGCCCATGCCTCACATCATTTACAGAGGATGCCTTTTCTCTCTCCGTTTCTTCCCCCACTCTCTCTCTCTTCCTTCAATTGTTTAAAGCCTTCTTCTGCCTTACCTGAAGGGCATCTCCCACGACTGCAATTAGCTGCCAAGATTTCATTGTCGGCTGCAAAGTGCCTCCTGTTTCCTCACCAGGAGAACACAAGAGAAGTACGGGCAAACAGCAAACGGCACCCACGTGCTGGCAATATAAATGACTACAGACATCTGTCGTGCTCGCTCGCCGGGCGTTTGCTTCGTTCTGCTTTCCTGCCCTGCCTCACAATGCTCGTGTATCGGGGGCTACATGCACCTATAGCTGAGCCCCAGGAAAAAAAAGAAAAAGGAAGAGAAAATGAAATCACACACACACACACACACACACACACACACACACACACTCAGAGAGAGAGGCGCGCACACACAAAAGGAACGCTACAATACAATCACACACAAGCCAAGTTTCAAGGCTGGCTTGGTCTCAGGGAGATAATGCTCTCCAAATTGTATGTGTACATTTTTTCCCCCTTAAAGTATCTGATGATGTGCAGCGCTATGCTGCATGGTCCCCACCCCCAATCTTGCCAAAGAACAGTTGCCAGCACCGTGCTGGTCCCACTATCTCCCTTTCTCTCCCGCACGTGTCCCTTCCTTGTTCTTTCAAGCATTAAATATGTAGCACATGACAGAATAGGGCACCTTGCACAGTCCTCTGAGTCCACACTTGACAACCAATTTTAACTCACGAGAAATGAAATGTCTAAAGGCAGAATGTAAGCACTTCCAATTACTTACGCTACTCCTACATTATTCAAAATGTCTATGGGACAGTATTTATGACTTCCCATATGCTATTTCATATATATTGATATGAGATGGGAAAGCCATTCTGCTTTATTCCCCATGAGAGTTTTCATCTGAGTCACCGAACATTTATCTCAAGATTTTTTTTAAACTTTATTTTGTAAATAAGGAAGTTGAATAATTACACACAAGTTTAGAAATACTTTCAATCATTTTAAGCCAATTAAAACTGTTAGAGAGTTTATACCGAGAAAATAATGTAGTTTAATAGTCCACATAACTTTCCTGGTCTTCCTTTAAGAACTAATTGAACTTAAATACTGCATTGGAAGGGAATTTTTTTTCCTAGAGAAATAATATTGCAGAAATTTTGAACAGATGAAAATCAGAAAACAATTGACAGTGACTTCTATCATCAATTCCAAATATTGATTAAATAGCTAACCAGTTCAAGGAGAAATATCCTATCACCTTCCCATGTTTAAAGTGTTTTGCTTTGCTAGTACAATGATAAGCTTATTTTCTGTTTTTAGTTCTACACATTTGAAATGAAAAAAAAAAATCCAAATATATAACTTTTCTTTCTTCCTTTTTTTTTTTTTGGTAAGGGAGATAAGCTGCTACATCAGAATACTAATAGAATATCTGTTAAACTGTTGTGTCATCTTCTTAGACACATCTTTCAAGTCAAAGGAGTTGTATGCAACATATTAGCATATTATGTAGGTAAGCAGCTTTTAAAAATGATAATGAAGTGTCTTTCAAATATTTTTAAAAAGCATTTCCTATATTTCCATGTTCAAAGGAAGCTTTATAAAAAATTCTTTTGGAAAGAGCCAATTCCTTACATAATTGTCACCCATCTTTGTCATACCTGTGAAGATGAAGAACATGGTTTTCAATGCATTAGATGTGCTTTTAGAATTATATTAGTGAAGTTTTAAAGTTTCTCTTTGAAGTTTTCATAAAAGTTCATATTAAGTTCTCACCTTATTTTTTTTCCTCAAAGAATTCTTTGGTATTTAAGAAATACTCCATCTGCATTTATCAAACTTAATTCAGAAGCTTTGATGGAGACAAATAATGGTGGTGGAAGCAGCACCAGTGGTATTAATTAAAAATTAATAATAGTAATAATACTTATGATGTCCAAATGGCATATAACAAAAAGTTTTCAAAATAGAAATGTAACAAAAATTAAAATCAAGTGAGAACAGACTTAAACCAATATCACACATGTTTATTCTATGTGCTATTTATATGAACTTACATCCTAATACTTTTATCTGACAGAAAAGAAACATCTAATATTTTTGCCTATGCAACAGACTGATAGAAGCATAAAAGAATATCAGAATATTAATTTGTTCCAGAACCATTCAAGCTGAACCCCATTGAAAAGGTGATAATAATAATGTCTCACATAGTGTTTTAAGGTTTTCAAAATGCTTTATGTGCCATATTTTTTATTATTGCTACCCCTACTTTGCAGGTGAGGAACCTAAGGCTACAGGAAATGAAATGATCAGCTCAAGGTCACATGGCTAACAAATATTTGAAGCAGGATTCAACCAAGATCTTCCTGACTCGTGATCCACTTTTTTCTCCACCATCCAATGTTGCTTCTTGCATAAGCATATTTAATTAATTAAGTGTCATACTTAAAGAAGCTATGCTCTAAGGTATTCTTTTGTTGTCCTCTGGTCATGCCTTGCTGTAGCATTAGGGAAAAATATTCTAATGATCTTCCTGGTTTTAAAATTATGGTTTCATCACATTCACTTCCAAGTCAAATGCATACCTCCAGGTTGCCACATATCTCAAAGTACTCTTTAAATGAAATAATTTAATAGAAAAAAATAAAGTCACTAACAGTAAATATATTCTGAGTTAAAGCTAACCTCCAGTCCCTCCTCCTTTTCTATCTACAACCTAAACCACACCAAACTATGAATTTAGCCCTGTTGCTCCTATGCATTGCAGCACATATGGACATTTAATTAGAGAGCATGACAACCCTGGCAGATGTTGCTAAACCTGTGTTATTCTTACAAATTGCAATTCTCTTGTGCAAGTGACACACAAAATAGTTAAACCTGTGCATATATTCACCTCAGAGGGGAAATGAATACTCCTACACTACTGTCAAGCTCATCTGTTGCTGTGGAATCTAATGCCATGGCAATAAGGATTTTTTTTTCCATTAAGCAAGCAAAACAGAAATAAATGAAGTTCTCAGCAAAGGAAGTCTAAGAGATAACTGACATGTGACAAAGGAACCCTATCATGATGATGTCAATCAGTATAGAAATATGGTTTCTCTCATACATCAATTGTTTTTTTAATAGTAAGTGATAAATTATTTCCCTTCTCACCCCTTCCAATCAAGCTTCAGCTTAAAAATAATAGCTTATAATAATGTAGTATCTTAGAATATTTCTTTATATAAGTCATATTAGGTATACAGCATAACCATTATTACCTTCATCTTACTGACAAGAAACCTGAAGCTCAAGTAAAATAGATTTATTTGCCCAAGGTTTTTAACCAGTAGTGGACTAGGAACTTAAATCTCATTACTTCTTATGCCAATTTCACAGATTTTTTTCGGCCACACCTCATAGTCAGTTAGTTTTGTTTGTTTGTTTTACTTTGCAACAGCTGTTGTAGGGGAACTTTTGCAAGTGGAAGAAGAATTTAGCTTTTTTTTAACTGACATGTCTAGCAAATATTTGACCCAGCACAATTGGAAAAACTAGGAGATTCTTTGTGGTCATTATTGCAAAAGTTATCAATAATAGAATCATAAAATTTTAAAACTAAAAAGCCACCTTAGAGGTCATGTGGCACAAATTGCTCATTTTTGCAGATGAGTTTCCTCCCCACCCAAGGACAAGAGAGGTTCAGTGAATTGCTTAAGATTATAGAGTTAGTAGTAGCAGAGCTGAGAGTACCAGGATCATTGGTATCCAAGTCCTATATTTGTCCTACCAAACCACAGTGCTTAAATAGTGCAGAGCTTAAATAAGTCAAAAATCAACATTCATTTACTAGTGATGTAATTTCAGCACTTAAAATTTTAAACTTTTAAAAACTGAAATACCATTTTCACTAACAGAGTCTGACATAGATTGAAGGCTGTTAGTCATGCCTCAAAAGGGACAATATAGAAAATAAGTACTGCGGTTTGATAATATACTTTTCCCTAACACTATTCAGAATTCATCTTTTTAAAATAAGGGGACAAAACAAAACGTATCAGTGTAATTGTCTGTCTGTGTTTGTCATTTGTTTTCAAAAAAGATCATGGCATCAGAGAAATGATGATATGACTTGCACTTGACTTTATTTTGATGGAAGGAAGGCTATGTAAGATTACCAACCTCACTTTCTCCTACTGAGCCATCTGGGTCCAGTGACCAGATATTCATTAATGCATCAGGATGACTGGAGATGGCCAGGATGCAAAGGGAGACCTTGGCCTTTTTAGGCTGACTTTTTCAGGTACTCATTTAGAGGGAAGTAACATTCATATAGAAATGTAAATAGTTTGCCCATTTTAATAACAAGTTTTCAATAGCCCAGATGAGGACGAATTAGAAATAATGTAATTAAACAACTCAACATTTGATCAACCCAAGAATATTTTTTAAAAACTCATTCAGAAAATAACTCAAGGGAAAACTGGAAAACAGGCTGAAATTAAATTTAGACTAATATCTTACACCATATACTATAATAAGTTCAAAACAGACATGAACCATCAATACTAAAAGTCATACTGTAAATAAAATGGAAGAGAATCAGGTCATGTATCTTCACATCTAGAGCTACAGGGAAAATTTTTAATAAACAAGGGACAAAGATGATCCCAAAAAATAAAACAGATCATTTAGATTAAATGAAATTTGAGATCACATTTCAAGAACAAAATCAATTCCACTGGGATATGAAGGGAAGCTGATAATTGGGAAAAGACTTTTTGCATCAATCATCTTTGATAAGAATCTGATATCTAATATATACAGGAACAAAAATTTGTTAGACCAAGAGACATTCCATAGAGTCCAAGGACAAGAAGTTTCCCAAAGAATGTAAATTGTTAGCAACCATATTAACAAAAAAACTGTTCTTAATCATTAATGATATGAGAAATGCAAATCAACCAACTTCAAGGATTCATTTCACACACCACAATATTAACTAGGATGAAAGAGTATGGCAGTAGTGTTGGAGAAGATATGGAAAGATGGCCATATTTATCCACTGTAGGAAGAGATGTGAATTGGTCCAATTGCACTGGAAAGTAGATTCTTTTTAAATGACTAGGATGGCCATACCTGTTGATATAAACATACCAATAATAGGATGCTAAAAACAGAAAGGGTCAATTAAAACAAAAATATTCATAGCAATATTTTTATATTAGCAGCAAAATAGAAACAAATTAGAGAAAAGGATCATGGATAATAGTATGAAAAGGATCTTAGAAATGACATAGTCCTATCCATACTTTTTACAGCTCAGGAAACTGAAATTAAAGAAGTTTAATGACTTGGCAAGCATCACATAGGGAGAAATAGAGTGAGAAAGCCTAGACTTGAATTTGAGTTCTCTGATTGACCACTGGTCAGGAGAGACCTAAGCACACTGGTATAGTAATGCAATGGAATATTACTGTGCGATGAGAAATGATGAATATAAAGTATTCAGAAACAGATCGGAAGAACTGTATAAATGCATACAAAGAAAAGTAAACAGAAACAGGAAATGAAGAACTGCAAAAAAGAAATGGAAAGGAACCCTCTCCCCCACAAAAGAGGAAAGGAGGATGAATAATTATGACAAGATAATGTCCTTACACTCTGTAGAGGTGGGAGATTATGGATATAAGCTAACAAGAGCAGCAACAATGATAATCACTAATATTTATTTATTAAATATTTATATAAATATATATATTTATATATTTATATTTAATATATATTAATTATTTAATATATATTAAATTATATTAATTATTTAATAAATATTAAATATTTATTTAGTAAAGCATTTTGCAAATAGTATCTTAACTAATCCTCACAAAGGTGCTAGAAGAAGGTGCTATTATTCTACCCACTCGCAGGGAAAGAAAATGAAGCATATTGAGGCCACTTCGGAACGTAAGCCTTCCTAACTTTAGGTCCAGCACTCTAACTTTTAACCACTTTGCTCACACTATAACATAAACACTTACTATCATACATACTGTCAGACAGGGCTAATGTGTCAGTTGGTTATCCTAAGTTTTTTTTCTCTCTTTTTTTTTATTCTTTGTGGTTCTTTGGGTAGAAAAGAGGGACAGATTTAGATATGAATATGATGTAAAACTAAAACACAACCATAAAATTAATAGTGAATATTACCCTCAAATTAAAAAAAAACTTCTAAGTGAGGAAATCTCTTTTAAAGGTTTTTTTCTGCATTTTGTTTTATTTTATTAATTTTTGTCATATTTACTTTGCTTTTTTGAGGTACAACAGAATATTTTCTATATAATGTCTTTCCTTGACTCCCTCAGTTTTTAGGCACTCTCTACCTCTTGAAATTATTTAGTGTTGTTGTGCATTTATTCAAATAATGGAAATAGTTATAATTGATATTTATATAGTCCTCCAACATTTGCAAAGTGTTTTATATATGTGGTTTCTTATGAGTCTCACTACAACCCTGTGAGGGAGTAATTAGAATTATCATTAACCTTATTTTACTGTTAAAACTGAGGCTCAGGGAAATTGTGACTCGACCATGGCCATGTAGCAAGGGCTGGATGGACCTGGAGACAGAGGAGATGAGGTCAGGTCTTAGCACTATCATTTTTGTGGCCTTGGGCAATCACTTAACCCTTCTGAGCCTTGTCAATAAAATTAGGGTATTGGATTCTCTGACATTCTAAGATTCTTTCAGGTTGTAAGTTCGGAATCCTAAATATCAGAGGCAAGATCTGAAGCCCTGTCTCTCTGACTTCAGTAAACACCCTATGCACTGCAACACAGAGACTCTTTCTCTGTTACTTGGGGATATGTTACATATGCCTGAGTCTCCAGTAAAATATAAGCTATTCAAAGGCAGGGTCTCATTTCTTCCTGTCTCTTCACCTAGTACAATTTTCATTTAGTAAGCAGTGAATAAATGCTGAATTGAAATCAGGATACTGAAGATGCCAACTTTATATATTTTATTTCATTTAGAATTCATTTTATCATTAACAGAATTCAGTAACCTGTACCTATGTATATTAAGAGAGTCTAACATTTCTGGAAACTTTAGCATATAATTGCTTCTTCATGGAAAATTCTAAGTCTCAATGCATTAAAGATCTTTGTGAAAAATCAATGTTCTCCTTGAAGAAAAATACAGCATAGATTATCCTTTCTGTTGAAAGTTATGGTAATGATCTTCTTAGATGTACCTCACAATAAAGTAACATTCCATCTTTATACTTTCAGAAAACACTTTCCACTAGAAAGAGAAACAACAGTCTTAATTGGAAAGTCATTTGCGTACTAAACACATGGGACCTCTGCAGGTTTGGAACATCAGAACCCAAAGGAACTCCTCCTACCTGGCATCTGACAATCCAGTTGTATTATTAAAGGTGAGCTTAAGAAAGCATATTCAGAGGAGAAATCATATGATTTATGATAGGCCTGCTGTGGTTACCTTCCTAAATGGATTCCATTAGCTCTACACTGGGCTATGGTAACTGACCCAAATTTTAAATGAGACATATATGAATCACCCAAAAGAATATTAGTAGATAGAGTTTGGTCTGTCCAAGACTCCCACCATGTAACTATAATAAAGTAAATTACTCCTGCCAGTTAAGTTTACTGTATATTCTTTAAGGAAAAGAGACAGACTAGTTACAAGTCAATATTGGGTTGGTTTAAGTCACATGGTTTTGCTTACAAAAATTTAAAAACAGAGCTAGTCACAGCATAGATACAATCAAAATATAAGACATCAAGAGAGGCAAAGAATATTACAACTTCCAAGAATAATAATTGAGTTGATGCCTTCCACTTCCATTTATGTTTCTAGCATGACACCTTCTTCTTTTCACCTGTTGTACTGTACTCCACTCCCCAACAAGGCTATTAAAGAGTCACTACGTGAAGAAAACTCCAGGAGTGGCAAACAAAAGTGGTAAGAGCAAGCAATTTAAACCTAAGCTTATTTAACCTAAGTGGTTTGGTGGCTGCCCATTTTATCTTAATTGCCTTTTAAACTAAAATCAATGTTAAATTACCTGAACAACAACTTCTGCACAATTGTGAAACTCAAATTCTTAAATGTCTGCCTAAAACATTTAGCTCTGGTTTAGTTAATTTACAGAAGAAAATGCCACACAATATCCCAGCGTTAAAATTGGGTGTTAATTACAGAGTGGAAGTTCTAAAAGCCACCCCATTGTTTGCTCTGTGATGAGTATTCTGGAATGGAGTTATAGGGCCACTACCTAAAATGGGAAACCTGAAGAAGGCTGATGCTGGGCTGCACCAGAGATTTATAATTAAAGGGAGGCTGTCTATTTTGGTTAAGAAATACTGAATTTGGTACCTGAAGCATAGGGTTTGTTGCTCAACTCTGCCATTAATACTGAAACACTGGGCAATTCACTTGTCTGGGTTTCTCTTTTCTCAAATGCAAATTATTGGTTCAACATTAACATTTCTTGTATCATCATGTCATTATTGAGCTTTCTACTTTAAAAGGGCCCATATTTCCTTGGATTTGGGGGAAAATAACCACATGAATGTATTAATTTCATTTTCTCAATGGCATTATGTTGGAATACCCTAAGTTTCAAAATGGGTCAGGGGTTTAGATGAATGAATATTTTGTTTAAACTTCTATTATTGAAAGGTATCAATTATTATGTTGGTGGGAAGCAAAACCACCAGGTGGCTCCCTCCCCAAGCACTGAGCTGGTTCAGATTTAGTCCAGAATAAAGTTTCTGGGCTCTTATGAATAAGCTTTTCAGTCTTAAACATTGAAGGATGAGCAGATGAAAGTGGTATTATAAGTTGATGGACAAGGACACTGACATTTGATAAATCTATTCATATTAATAATGACAGCAATAAAGAGACCTAGTGGCATCCACCCCATATATGAGAAGGACCCACCAAGAAGTTGTGAGACCTGATTTCTATCCACTTTTTTCTGATTCCCCTGGGCTCCCCTGATACTGCCTTATGAAACAAACAAACAAAATACTGTGCTATCTTCCTTGCAGATGCCACGTGAAGGGAAAAGTTTCATATGAATAAAGGCAGATTTAGTAAGTAAAAGAATACTTAAGAAGTTTGACCTGAGAATTAAATGTGTATTTCTGGACATTTTAAAATTCAGGAATAATGAGTTTTTGATTATTGAAGGAGGGTACTAAACAAGGACTAATAAAAAAAAGCATTTGCTTAATTTGCTGTTGGTACCTAAACCAGGGAGAGTCAGAACGGAGAAAGAAAACTATAAATTGATATTCCTAAGAAACATACAAAAAATTTAAGTAGAACAATTAATGAAATGACTACAACAACATATCACAAAGATTATGCACCATGACCAGCTTGGATTCATACCATAATATGTCTGGTTCAGTATTGGAAAAACTACAAACTTAAGAGATTATACATTAATGAGGGAAGCAAAAAGAAAACTATATGATTATCAGTAGGTTCAAAAAAAGCTTTTGAAAAATAGAACATTCATTTCTGTTAAAAACACTAGAAAACATAGGAAAAAGTGAACATTTCCTCACTATGGCAAATAATATCTATTTAAAATCAAGAGCTGGCTCTATGTAAAGAGGATTTTTCTAGAAGATTTTCTAATAAGATTAAAGGGTAAAGAAAGGATAAGTATTACCACTACCCTTCGATAAATGCTAGATCTGCTAGTATTACAGTAAAAAGACAAGATAAAAATATTGAGGTAAAAATGTAGGGGCAAAGAAAAAACAAATTGCTGCTTTTGATAAAAAATAAAATGTTCTACTTAGAGAACCGTACCCACTTAACTAAAATTCATGAAACAGTAACCAGAAAAGTTTTAGTATATAATAAATTCACATAAATCATCAGAATCTTGCAGGAATACACACACACACATTTATCTATCTATCCATCTCTCTGTCTCTCTCTCTATATATATGTATATATATACATATAAGGAAAGAGACAGAGACAGACAGAAAGACAGAGAGAAACTCTATTTAAAATAACTATGGAATTGATAAAAAAACATGTACCTCCCAGCTTACCCCCCCAAATCAGGAACTATACGAATACACCTACAAATGATTCTTGACAGCAAGAATAACAGACCTAAATACTTAGAGAGATGTTTATTGCTTATGTATAGGCCAAGCCAAAATAATAAAAGTGATAATACTACTTAAATTAGTTTACTTACTCAACTCTATACCAATCTAACTTTTAAATGCTAGAAAGCATGAATTCATCAAGAGGGAAGAAGTCAAGGGTCTCAAGGGAAATCATGCGAAATAAAAAAGTGGGAAAGAAGGGGGCCTAATGGGACCAGACCTCAAACTATGCTACAAAAGAATAATCATCAAAATTATTAAGTAAAGACAAAACAATAGAGGGATTGATTAGAGGAACTGTTTAAGTATAAAACATACAGAACAAAGTGAATTTAGTGGTCAATTTAGTGTTCAATGAACACAAAGGTTCTGCCAACTGGGAACAGGTATTCAATAAATACTACTTAGGAAAACTAGAAAATATTCAATCAGGAATTAGGTTTAAACAAATTATCTCATACCAAATTCCAAGACAAGTGAAAATGGATATAATGATTATGATGGATTTGAATATTAAAGGCCATATCATAAATAGATTCAAGGAAAAAGGAAGAAATTACCTTTTGGATTTATGGATAAGGGAAGAATTGAGTATTTTTTGTGATAAAGATCTTATGTACAGCATATTAGGAACTGATTCAATTTTATAAGAACAAGTAATTTCCTAATTGATAACTGCCAGAGTATTTAGAGGAGTATTTTCCAACAGGACAATCAAGCTATCAACCATCATATGAAAATATGGTCAAAATCTCCAAATAGTATTGCCGCACTGGGGTGGGACTGGACTGTGCTCCTCTCTTGCCCAGATGCCACATACCTTTCCTATTGACCTTCTAAGTGGTCTTTGGCGTTTGGGAACTGAGAATTCTGTAAACAATGACAGCTGCCAATGATTGAGTGCCCTGAGGCCTTATCTAGGCCTGGTCTTCTCCAGCATGACCCACACTGGACTGCATTCATCTCTCAGACTGGGGCAACAGTCGACCTTCCTGTTGTTTAGGGCTAGAAACTTATTTTACTCTGTTTTTTTTGGTGGGTTCTGCTGCTCTAGAATATGTTAAGATTCATTTTTATAGAATTTGGAGAGTTTTTGGGGAAAGCTCAAGCAAGTTGCTTTTCCTCTGCCATCTTGGCTCTGACTCCTGCTACTGTTTTTTTTGAAGAATATTTTTTCCTATACTAACACAAATACAATCTAACGCTTTGTCAACTTAAATGGAAAGGGAAAGAGAAAATTTTATATGTATAGTGATCAAGTTAAATACCACAGAGTAGCTATAGAACTGTAGAGATTACTCAGAAATTTAGAGGAAACAAAATCTGAGATAGAAACAAAAAGTGGGGCATCTTATATCCATCTCTGGGCTAATGAAGTAAAAATAAAAAACCAAACTGACATAGAAATCCTGACACATGAATTCAGGCAAATTTGAAATCAGAGGCATTGCCAACATTTTGTAGTATGGAACCCATGGTCATAGCCTAGATTATACCTAATTATAACTCTGGAAAGACATGCCTAAACCAAAGCAAAAGGGTTAAGGAAAGGAATAAACAAAAGGGAGGTGGAGCAGCATAGCTGTTTATATTTAAAACTGTGTATTCATATGAGGTTTGTGTGTGTTTGTCCTTTGTTGCCAAAGACAACCATGCCATTACAGAAATGATGACATGCCTTGCACTTGACTTTGTTTTGAGTGAGGGAGGACTGTGCAAGTCACCAGTCTCACTTCTCCTCCAGAGTCATCCTAATCTAGTGACCAGATATTCATCAGGATGACTGGAGATGACCCAGGATGAGACAATTAGGGTTAAGTGACTTGCCCAAGATCACATAGCTACTGAGTGTCTGAGGTGAGATTTGAACTCAGGTCTTCCTGACTCTTGCACTGTTGCTTTATCCATTGCATCACCTAGCTGCCCCATTCATATGAAGTAACCCAGGAGTCAAAGAAGCAGGATGTTGAATGAAGATTAGAGAATGCAGAAATAGAAGCAATGTAGTCATCACCAATGTACTAGTCTAGAGAACACCTGAACAGAAAGAAGATATGGATGAGTTCAGAAAAGAGATCATAGGTCAGTCATAGAGGTATAACATAAGAAAGATGGAGATTAACAATTATACAGGCATCTGCTAGAGCTTTTTCTCCTCCAGTAGCAGAGCAGCTAACAATATGTTCATTGCCTTGATGAGGATGTCATTCTTTAAAAGGGGGAGGAGCCAGTGAATGGATCTGATTGTTGTGTACTTGATTTTCATTAGCAAACAGGAAATGTTTACAGAGGTAGAAATGATGAGATCCTAGGGAACAGGGCACGACTATCTTAGAATTGGGGAGTGGAGGAGAGCCATAGTTTGAAATAAGATATTGTGAGGGCAAGTAACATACCAAGGACTAAAATTCTACAGAGAGAAGCCAGCCCATGTGGGAGAGGAAATGCTTAAGAAGGGAAACAACCCTTGTGAAAAGGGAAATGGGAGTTGAAATCTGACCTTAGACACTCATTAGCTGTATGACTGGACTAGTCACATAACTTTTGTTTGTCTCATCCTCTGGAGAAGGAAAGGGCAGATTTTCTTGGCAAATCTCATAGGGGGGTCACAAAAAGTCTGACACAAATGAAACAAGAACAAAAGTCATTTATAGGTAGCTGAAACCCAAGAGAAGCGAGGAGAGAGTAGGACCACACAGAGTTGATTCCAATCAACAGGTTCAGATGAAATGCTTCCAAAGTACTGATTGCTAAGACACTGTCAGTGATTTTGAAAGATGAAGGAGAACACAACTACAGAAGAGCAAATATCTCAATTTTCCATAAAAGAGAAGAAACTTGAACATCTGCTAACTAATTATTAGCTCAACTTTAATTTATACCAGCATTCTATTAATTGTTATTAAAGGAATTACTAGGAAATATCTATAAAATGAAATAGTGAACATAAGGTGTTAGTACATATTTATCAAGATTACATCATTCCAGACAAAACATATTTCATTTTTGGACAGTGTCACTAGACTGGTAGATTGACAGAAAACTACAGATATCATTTACTTAAATTGAGACAATGAAGGGTTGTTGTGAGACTCAAATGAGATAACAGATATAAATATTTTGCAAACATTAAAATTCTATAAAGATGCCTATGATAATATTTATTATAACTGTTGTTGCGATTCTTAGCTTACAGTTTATAGGTATCTACCTGGTGATAATTACATTCCCTGTGACTTCATCTGTTGAGATTAAGTAATGTTTATAGTGTGATACAGAACAGTTTTAAAGTTTAATCTTATATAGTAATAAAGAATAACTTTCATCTGCATTAGTCACATTTTTAATCTAAACAATCAATAAAATAATAAATCAAATTCTGATTTATAGCTAGTTTATGAGATATAAATGTGCATGCTGAAAATGTAAGTACAGTCATTTAGAGTTGGCTCTAGCACACTCCAGGAGCAAAGCATTGGACAAGGTGTTTTAGGATATATTCATGGACAGAATCAAGAGAGGCTAGGCAAGGCAGTATTATACATAGGTAGATTCATAACTTGTTGAATGGCTAGGCTCAAAGAATAATAATTAATGGTTCGACATCAGTTTGGAACATGATTGCTTCTGGAATAATTGGCCCAGTACTATTTAACATTTTTATTTATGACTTGAATTGATAATTAATATCCTAACTAAATATAAACATGACAATTTGGAAAGGAAACCAGCTCACAAATTGTTTGTAAAGATCTCAGCATTCAAATGTAAGCTACTTGACCACAGTGGCCATCTCGCTATGTATTTATATGCCTAGTGGATAGCACAGTGCCTGTCACAAAGTAAGCAATTAAAAATGCTTGTTGATGGATTATATTAATACAATGGCATCTGTGATTCAACTTACTTCAGAGTGCATCCAAACTTGAAACACCAAAACAGAAAAAAATATGATATAAGAAATTATTTTATCTCCAATAACAGTTAATCATCAACATTAAAGAAGAATAAAAGTGAATATGTATTTTTTAATTTAATATCAAAAGATCAACTTCACAGACCCAAGAATGAAACATGTGCTGCTTTTTTTCTCAAAAAGATGGGTGTTTAATCTTCTGCAAGCTCAATACTAGACAGCAATATCATATGGCAGCACAAATCTAATGTAATTTCAGGCTTCATTGACAAGGACAGTGTGAAGAATTAAAAAGGTGGTAGTCCTATGAGGCACAGCCAAAGATGGCTGAGTAAAGTCAGGGACCTGCCTGAACTTTCCCCCACACTCCTCCAAATACCTTTAAATAATGACTCAACAAATTTTGGAATGACAGAACCCACAAAAAGAAAGAGTGAAACAATTTTCCAATCCAAGACAACTTAGAAGATGAGAAGGAAAAAATCTGTTGCAGCAGGGTGAGAGGAGCACAGTCCTGTATAGGTTCCATGAGTGCAGAACAGGCCCCAGCAAACCAGAAGGGGATTTTGGAGTAACTGAGTCAGCAGCAGCTGCCTCTGGAGCTCTCAGCCCATAGACTGTAAGGGAATTGAACAAATGAGCAGAAGGAGATTAAAGAGTTTCCTTTGCAAGCATGAGGCAGAACTCAGTTACTTTGCCCATACTCACACTGGTTGATAGTCCTGGGGGCAGCCCCAGGGCATGGAAGAGTCCTAGCATACATAAACTTTGAAGGGGGGACCCTCCTCACAGTTCCAGGGCTGAAAAGAGTGCTGGCAGTTACTCAGAGATGAGAGCAAAAGACAGGTAAGTAAAAAACACCTCTCCTTAGATCATATCATCTTGGAAGAACTGAAAACTTACAGGTCCCCAGAAGTATCTCTGAACACAGCTACACAAAACTCCTGAAACTTGAAACAGCATACCCGCCACCCTAGAAGCAGAGTCCTACTTTAACAAAGAGTTACAAGTCAAGTTTTAGGCCAGGAAAATGATCAAACAACAGGGAAAAAAACAACTTTGACTACAGAAAGTTACCCTGATCACAAAGAAGATCAACACACACTCAGTAGAAGACAGCAAAGTCAAAACTCCTATATCCAAACCTTCCAAAAATATGAATTGGTTTCAGGCCATGAAAGATCTTCAAAAGGATTTTGAAAATCCATTAAGAGAGGGAGAGGAAAAATTGGGAAGAGACATGCAAGTCATGTGAGAAAATCATGAAAAAATGAACCAATAGCTTGGAAATGGTCACAAAATACTGAAGAAAATAGCACGTTACAAAATAGAATAGGTCAAATGGTAAAAAAGCTAAAAAGAAGCCAATGAGGAGAAAAATGCTTAAAAGCAAAATTGGCCAAATGGAAAAGGAGGTAGAAAAGCTCAGTGAAGAAAATAATTCCTTGAAAATCTGAATGGTGCCCCCACCCAAAGTCCCTGGGGGAATTGAGAAGCTCATCTGAACCTCAGCCCTGAGCATGGTCCGGGGTGGGAAGAGGAACACTAGGACCCTCCTCTTGACAAAGGATTCAGAAGTCAAGTAACTGGCTGGGAAAATGCCCAAAAGACGGGAAAAGAAAGTAAGACCATAGAAGGTTACTTTCTTGGTTAACAGGTATCTCCTTCCATCCTTTCAGATGAGGAAGATCAATGCATACTGTCAGAGGAAGTCAAGGTTTCTGTCTCTAGTACCTCCAAAATAAATATGAAATGGGTGCAGGCCATAGAAGAGCTGGAAAAGCAAGTCAGCAGCTTGCTAAAGGAGAAACAAAAAAATGTTGAGGAAAATAATACCTTTAAAAATAGGCTAACTCAATTGGATAAAGAAGTGCAAAAAGTCAATGAGGAGAAGAATGCTTTTAAAAGCAGAATTAGCCAAATGGAAAACAATGTTCAAAAGCTCACTGAACAAAATAGTTCTTTAAAAATGAGAGTAGAGTTCAGGAAAGTTAATAACTATATGATAAACCAGGAAGTTACAAAACAAAACCAAAAGACTGAAAAAATAGAAGATAATGTCAAACATCTCATTAGAAAAACAACTCACCTGGAAAATAGATCCAGGAGAGACAATTTAAAAATTATGGGCCTAACTGAAAGCCATGGTCAAAAAAAAAGAGCCTAGACATGATCTTTCATGAAGTTATCAAGGAAAACTGCCCTGATATTCTAGAGCCAGAGGGGAAAAATAAATATTGAAGAATTCACCAATCACATACTGAAAGAGACCCAAAAAGAGAAACTCCTAGGAATATTGTGGTGAAATTTCAGTGTCCCTAGGTCAAGGAGAAAATATTGCAGGCAGTTAGAAAGAAACAATTAGAGTATTGTGGAAATACAATTAAGATAACACAGGATCTGGCAGCTTCTACATTAAGGGATTGAAGGACTTGGAATAGGATATTCCAGAAATCAAAGGAACTGGGATTAAAACCAAGAATCACCTACCCAGCAAAACTGAGTATAATACTTCAAGGGAATAAATGGTCATTCAGTGATATAGAGGACTTTCAAGCATTCATGATGAAAAGACCAGAACTGCATAGAAAATTTGACTTTCAACACAAAAATCAAGAGAAGCATGAAAAAGTAAGCAGGAAATAAAAATCATAAAGGACTTTCTAAAGCTGAACCATTTACATGGAGAGATAATATTTGTAACTCTTGAGACTTTTCTCAGTATTTGGGTAGGTGGAGAGATTGTACACACACACACACACACACAGATTGAGTTGAATCAGAAGAGATGGTGTCCATTAAAAAAATAAAATTAAGGGGTGAGAGAAGAAAATATTGGGAGGGGAAAGGGAGAAATTGAATGGGGCAGACTATCGCTCATAAGAGAGATAAGAAAAGTCTTTTTCAATGGAGGAGAAAAGGGAAGAGGTGAGAGGGGAAAAGTGAAGCTTAATCTCTTCACATATGACTTAAGGAGGGTATAACATGCTCACTAAATTTGGTTTGAAAATCTACCTTACACTACAGGACAGTAGGGGAGAAGGGGACAAGTGGGGTGAGGGGGATGATAGAAGGGAGGACAAATGGGAGAAGGGAGTAACTAGAAGTAAGCACTTTTGGGAAGGGACAAGGTCAAATGAGAGAACAGAAAAAAATGGGGGACAGGGTCAGATAGAGGGCAATGTAGTTAGTCTTACACAACATGGAAGTCTTTTGCAAAATGACACATATATAGCCCATATTGAATTTTTTGCCTTCTCAGTGGGGATGGGTGGGGAGGGAGGGAGGGAGAGAAGTTGGAATTCAAAGTATTAGAAATGAATGTTGAGAATTGTTATTGCATATAACTGGGAAATGAGAAATACAAGTAATGGGGTATAGAAATTTATCTTGTCCTACAAGAAAAGAGAGAAGATGAGGATAAGGGAGGGGAGGAGAGTGAAAGAAGGGAAGGCACACTGAAGGAAGGGGCAATCAACATGCAAAGTGTTATTGAGTGGAGAGATGGGGAGAAAAACAGGAACTCAAAATTTTCTGGAAATGAATATCAAAACCTAAAAATAAATAAATAAAGATAAAAAGCAAGGAAAATTTGAATGGTGCAAATAGCAGCTAACAATAATAATTTATGAGAAATAAAGAAACATTAAATAACCCCAAATGAATGAAAAAATATAAGACAATGTGAAATATGTCATTAGGAAAACAACTAACCTAAAAAATAGATCCAGGAAAGATAACTAAAATTTAAAAATAATTGAACTACTTGAAATCCATGATTAAAAAAAAGCCTAGATATCCTCTTTGAAGAAATTATCAAGTAAAACTTCCTTGCACCCTAGGACCAGAGGATAAAATAGAAATTGAAAGAATCCACTGATAACCTCCAGAAAGAGATCCCAAGATGAAACCTCCCAGGAATAGTATAGCCAAACTCCAGAGTTCTCAGGTCAAGCAGAAAATATTGCAAGCAGACAGAAAGAAACAAATCAAAATTGTGGAACCTCAGGATAATACAAAATTTAGAAACTTCTGCATGAAAGGATCAGAGCGATTGAAATATTATGTGTTTATATCATGTTTATAGCTACATTTATAACCAAGAATCACCTACCCAGCAAAACTGAGATAATTCTTCCGGGGAAAAATATGAATATTCAATGAAATAGAGAACTTTAAAGAATTCCTGATGAAAAAGCAGAGCTGAATAGAAAATTTTATTTTCAATTTCAAGACTCAAGAGAAGCATAAAAAAGTAAACAGGAAAGGGAAATCATGAAGGACTTCATAAGATTACACTTTTTGCCTTCCTCCATGGGAAGATAATACTGGTAACTCATATGAACTTTCTCATCATTCGGGCAGTTAGTAGGAATATATACAGACATAGGGCACAGGTATGAGTTGAATATCAAGGTATAATACCTAAAAAAATGCTTGAGGGGGGACAAAGTCAAAAGAGAGAATAAAAGAAATAAGGGGCAGGATAGGATGGAAGGAAATATAGTTAGTCTCACACATGACTATTAGGGAAGTCTTTTGCAAAATGACACATATAACCTATGTTGAATTGCTTGCCTTCTCAGTGGGGATGGGTGGGGAGGGAGGAAGGAAAAGAAGTTGGAACTCAAAGTTTTAGGAACAAATGTTGAGAATTGTTTTTGCATACAAATGGGAAATAAGAAATACCGGTAATGGGGTTTAGAAATTTATCTTGCCCTACAGGACAAGAGAGAAGTTGGGGAAAAGGGAAGGGAAGGTTGTTAGAAGGGAGAGCATATTGATGGAAGGGACCTCACCAATAGAATCAAATACTCTCTGATCATATGAAGCCTTATATCAAGAGAGCATGACAGGATGAACTGTTCTGACTGGTAGGTCAGGGAAAGAAAATCCATCTAAATCAATTATATTTAATTTGCCCCAGACTGTGTCTAACATTCTATTCAGACATGTCCTAAGATAGGGGTTAGCAAACTATTGGCGCATGGACCACATCTGTAAAATTCTCAAAAACACATGTTTTTTTTTTAAATATACAAAACAGGTACCAGCCCAGTTTTGACCCTCAGATTTTAGTTAATCACTGCTCTAGGATATCAGTTGGATATTGTGTGATCTCCTCCGTTGCCATGTAGTACTCCCTTCTACTCCTTTTCTACCTTTAAAGCTAAGAACAATAATAAAATTCAGACTATGACTGAAACTGGAAAGGGCATGACAAACTACTGACCTCTGACTTCACTCACAATCTCTGACACCACCTAGAACCCAAGAAGCTACTTAAAAGCATGAATGGATTTTTGCCTTTCTTTGTATTCCTGTAACTTAGTCTCATCTCTAACAGGGGAGGACAACATGGAAATATTGTCTGTGGTTGTTGCTGACTCATTTCAGAGATGCTGAACTGTTGATCCCATCTGGACTTTTATTGGCAAAGATAGTGGAGCAGTTTGCTATTTCCTTCTCCGGCTCATTTTACAGATGAGGAAACTGAGGCAAATAATAACATACCAATAAAAATAGAGAGATGACAGAAAAATTGAAGATAATTTTAGAGAGAAGGCAGTACCACTAAGGAGGATTGAGAAAGGCTTCTAACAGGAAGTAAGCTTTTAGAGGAGACTTGAAGAAAGCCAGAGAAGCCAAGAGGCACAGGTAAGGAGGGAGAAAATTCCAGGCAGTGGAACCAATCTCCTTACTCGGAAGGACAGTAAGGAGATGGAGTATCCTGTACTAGAAAATAGTAAAGAGCACAGTGTTGCTAGATCCTACAGTATGTGGAGGAGTAAGGAATAAGAAGAATGGAAAAGTAGGAAGGGGCCACTTACAAAGGACTTTCAAAGTCCCAAAATAAAGTAAAAATCACAACTGGCAAATAAGTGAAACAATATTAGTGACAGCCTAACGAAAAGGGAGAAAGAAAGAGAGAGAGAGAGAGAGAGAGAGAGAGAGAGAGAGAGAGAGACAGAGAGAGACAGAGAGAGACAGAGAGAGACAGAGAGAGAGAGACAGAGAGAGAGACAGAGAGAGAGAGAGACAGAGAGAGACAGAGAGACAGAGAGAGAGAGAGAGAGAGAGACAGAGAGACAGAGATAGAGAGGTCTGAGGATGAATATTCTTTCTTAAATTTCCTGCCCAGAGTTCTTTACCTTTACCCCATAATTCTCCTTAATCGAAGGGAACTTGTGCTATTTGGCATTGCAATAGAAAATGAAAATTCCTCTTGGCTTCCATCCAATCTCAGCTTTCCCTATTGAAAGCCACTACAAACAGCTTAACAAAGCCTAATTAAATGCACTGAACAACTCAAATATCCATATAATTACCACAAAGCTTACATAATTACATACATTCTTTTACCAGTTGATTATTTTTTCCTCACATAAACGGAAAGATGTCTGAAACAGAACCTCCCATCCTGCTCTATTGTTGCCCTGAGTTTATCTGATTAATCTGAAGATTGTATTGGAAACGCTGCAATTAAATATTTCAATCAAATGGAATTAGGTTATGAAATGCTTTTTTTTTTAAAGAAAAGTTTTGGTTTCTCACTTAAAGCAAATAAGTCTTGAAATGGAAAAGTTAAAGCTGATTACTTCTATTTCCCCCTAGATTGCTAGATGTTATGGATGGATTGTCAGTCTTTAAATAGATCATAACCATACTGATAAAGAAAAATGATAAAAGACAGCGTCTAGCATAAGACTTATAGGTCAATGGCTCCACCAGATATATAGTATTTCTCTTTCTTTGGAGTCTTTCACTTCAAAATGTATTTTATAACTTTAGATCTTTACTGAATTTCTCAGTACACCTAATATAAAAGGAAGAAACACAGGGCTTCCATTTTTTTATAACTGCAGACTACACACACACATACACGCACACACACCCAAACACGTGTGTATATATGTATATATCATACTGAGCATTCACATATGTGTCATTCATTGCACGACTGAAAATAAACAGGAAAGTATTTGGTCTAGTCCTATAATCTGATTGGCCAATGTGAAAACTCTCTACCTTTGCAGGACAAGTTATCCTGAACTTATAGTCTAATACTAATAGTTGGGTGGGGTAGAAATGTTAAACACCCCACTGAAAACCCAGTTAAATAAGTATTTAACAAAATACAATAAAATAGAGATAATATCATTCTGTCTTTTTCAAAGTATATATGCAACCTGTAGGTATGCTTACATATATATTAGTTTAGTGGTCTCCATTTCTATTTGAATTTGACACCACTGGTCCAGATCACTGAGAGATCTAGTGACCTCCCTAGGGTCACACAATTAATTAGTGTCTGAGGATGGATTTGAACTCAGTTCCTTCTGATTCCAGACCCAGCCTTCTCTCTAGTGGGCTACTTAAGTGCCTTCTCTTTTAAGACTCCTTTCCATTTTGCTGGATGTATCTGTATGTACCAATTAAGAGGGATATGGTCTCCCTTGTTGGAATATAATCTCTTTGAAAGTGGCAGCTCTTTTCTTTTTTTGTATCGCCACAGTTTAGCACAATTTTAGGTACACAGAAGTCATTTAAAATGCTATTTTAATTACTGATTAGTATGCAATAAGTGATTAATAAATGTTTGCTGACTGATTAGTGGAAAGAGGGAAAAATTTCCTCTGAATGTCTTTAAAGACTTTCTTCTCTGGATTGAAAAGCTAGAAAAATAAATTACCCAGTAGATGCTCAGGAAAGTCTTGTTGAATTAAATCATTTGGCTGCTATTTTGCAATTTTGGATCATTTGAGATACTTTAATAAATAAAGGATGAGTTGTAATTATAGCCAAGGACTGAATACAGATGAAATGCTATGCTCTCTCCCCAAATCTGTCTTCCAGCCTCTGAAACAATGGAGTAAAGTTAACATCTTGGTTGAAGGAAGAGATCTGATCCCACTGTCATGGGTATATCAGGTTAACAACTTGAGAAATATACATTATGGTAATACTGTATGTGTAAGGGATAGATCATGTATAAAGTAGAGTGCTGGACTTGGAGACAGGAAGAAATGAGTTTGAATTGAGTCTCAGAGTTACATGGAAAAGATATGTGTTCTCTCTGTCTCATTGTTCTTATGAAGAAATTGGGGATAATACTAGCACTTACCTTGCAGAGTTCCTCTGATGATTAAGTAAGACTGAATTTGTAAATTCCTTTGCAAAATTTAGCTATGTAATGTTGCTGTTGTCCAGTCATTTCAATTGTGTCCAACTCTCCAATTCCATTTTGGTGTTTTATAGGCAAAGATACTGGAATAGTCTGTCATTTCCTTCTCCAGATCATTTTACAGATGAGGAAACTGAGATAAACAGAGTTGAATGACTTACTCAGGGTCATACCGCTAGTAAAATGTCTGAGCGCAGATCTGAACTCACAAAGATGAGTCTTCCTGAATCTATGGCTGGCACACAATGCACTGCACCATCTTTATAATACTAGTTATTATTTTAATTATTTTGCAATGTACATAGTGAATGGTGTCCAATGTGAGGAAAATTAGGCCCCTGAAGGAAAAATGTTATATGTATATGGATTGACAGTATGTATAATGAATTTCTCTCATATTAAAACAAATGTGTATGTTCATGGGATAGGCACAGGAATATTGTGAAGCTCAAATTAATAATTGTAAAGAAATGGTGTCAATCTCAAACAGAAGTAGGGAGCATGAAACTCTATACAACGACCCCTGCAGTTGCATGTCGATTGAGTTTCCAAATGTGATGTTATCTATATTTCACTGCATTAAAAAAATATTTGGCTAAATATTTCTCGGTTATATTTTAAGGACTGGCTATGTTTCATATCAATGATGTAAAGCACTTTGCATACCTTAAAGCCTAAAAAATTTGCAGATATGATTTTTACGATTAGCTTATAGTCACCAAGACTCTATGTGGGTGATGACTTCATTCCCTGAGCCTTCTACTGTATTCCTGCTGAGCTCAAGCAAAGCTTATAAAACAATACAAGGGTGTGCAGGCAAATGTTCAATTACTTGATTGTGGGGTAGGGTACAAGGAATGTATGCATCCAGGTCTCACATTTCATCTGCATTATTTATTCAGTTGTTTCAGTCTCATCTGACTCTTTGTGAACCCATTGGGAGTTTCCTTGGCAAGGATAGTGTAATGGTTTGCCATTCCCTTCTTCAGCTCATTTTACACATGAGGAAACTGAGGCAGAGTTAACTGAAGGTCACACAGTTAATAAATGTATGAAGCCAGATTTGAACTCAGGAAGAGTCTTCCTGACTTCAAGCCAAGAACTCTATCTATTGCTTTACCCAGTTGCATTATTTACACTTTCTTAAATCTAGACAATCCTTCTAAACAATAAATCAAATGTTGATCTGTAGATTGGTAATACCTGTAGTATAAGTGTTCATGCAGAAAATTTGACAACATCCACTTGTTCAATTCAACCATTAATCTGCATACTAACTCCAAGCCTCCATGCTTTCTCCCTCCCTCCACCCCAATAGACAGATTCTTGTTTGCTTGGGAAACAGTTTAAGTATGGCTGAAAAGATCCCGAGATTTTAATCAGTTAACTCACAACAGAAGAGGCCATGAATCTGGTATTAGTGCAATGGGACACCCAAGTTTCATGATGTACTGAATTGGGAGTCAGGAAAATCTGAGTTTAAATCTGAGGTCAGGCACTTATTAACTGTGTGATCCTAGACAAGTAATTTGACATTTTCCTCAGCTCTAAACTGGGGATAATAATAGCCCTTACTTCCAACAGCTGTGGGCAACTAGATGGTGCAGTGGATAGAGTGCGAGGCTTGGAGTCAGGAAGACATGAGTTCAAATCTAGCCTCACACATTTACCAGCTAGCTGATTCTGGGCATGCCATTTACTAACCCTGCTTGCCTCAGCTCCTTATTTTTAAAATGAGCTGGAGAAAGAGTGGCAAACTCCTCCTGTCTCTTTGCCAAGAAAATCCCAAAATAGATTTATGGAGAGTTGAACACAACTGAAAAACAACGAAACAGCAACAAATCTAGAGTTGTTATAAGGATCAAATGAGATAATATTTGTAAAGTACACCTACATGTAGTTCATGCTCTATAAAACTATTACTCTAATTATTAAAGTTATGACACAGCATTGAAACTGTACACAAAACGTATATTCAGATCAGGAGATACATCATCATCTACCTCAGCCTAGTAGCATGCAAGTTCCTTGAGGAGATGGTTTATTTCTTTTTCTTTGTTTTTGTGTCTCCAGTGCTGTTCGGTTTCCTGGATAATTATAATAAAAGAATAGAAAAAAACATATGAATTGGACTGAAAGTCTCCCAATGCTGAAGGAAGACAATACAGCGAACTATTTCCAATTTATTAAAGTCAGAGCAAAGTCACCAAACCATTGTGTAAAGAAGTCTGAAGCAAACAACGTGGGAATTTTGTACCAATGGGGCCCTAGAAACTGGAAGCTAACTGCATTCAAGAAAGTAAGTTTTTAACTGTGGTTGAATCACTTCAGTCATTTCTGACTCTCTAGGACCCCATTCGAATTTTTCTTGGCAAAGACACTGGAGTGGACTGCTAGTTTTCTTCAGTTCATTTTACAGATGAGGAAACTGAAGTAAGTAGGGTTAAGTGACTTGTCCAGGGGTACACAGCTAGTGGTCAGATTTGAACTCAGGACATCCTTATTCTTAGACTCTCCCATCATTCAATGTTTACTGAGTACTAATACTAATACTAGGCTAGGTATTTTACAGGATATTTAATAAATGGGCCTCTCTACTGAGCCACCTGGCTGAGGAAAGTAAGACAGAATATGTTTTCACTGCTGTTTGAAACAGCCATTTACATTCTAGAATTTTTTCTCCCTTTATTCTTTGTTCTCTCCTCTATGGTTGTCACAGTAGGTTGCATGAAATCTCAGATTAGAAATTAAAATGGAAATTCACATTGGAAAGCTACGTGTACTTGCTCCTATATTTGCCAATGTAGTCTCATCAGGTGGAGAGATGCCCTGAAACGCTGGCACTTTCTAAAATGCTCAAAATCATTAATTCTTGATACAAAGTCATCATTGCCATCTTCTATTGATAGCAATGTGAATTATCTCTACAGGATAAAGCCTGGGAATAGAGTTCCTTGAATAAGTGAAGACATTTACAATGATATTGATTGATTGATTGAGAGAGAGAGAGAGAGAGAGAGAGAGAGAGAGAGACTGTTGTCATGTTTGCTAGTGATTCATATTTTACAACCACCTTACGGGGATTAATAATCAAATTCACTGACATCCTGACCTGTAAGAGATGGATCCATTTCATGTTATCCCTGTTACCCAGACAAGGAAGGCTGAGTGACAATGAAGGTCAGATCTGGAAAGAAATGATCAGAACCACTCATGTTTCCCAAAAGCTCAGTCCCTTTGTGGTTGCCTGATAGAGGTTTACTGAGATTGTTTTCAGGATTCATAATACCGCTTCACCAAGGTAAAAAAAAAAAAGGCAAAGCATTTAAATAAGGATGTCCTCTTAATTATCAAACCAACTAGAATTCAATACTAAAAGAAGCAAACTGGAGGACCCAGGATGTTTCTGATGCAGGAATTTTACCTATTGTTATCTAAATTATAGACTTTTCCTGTCTTGTCATTCAGTATTTACTGAGTATCAATACTAGATTAGGCAGTGTACAGAACATTTAAATGGCATATAGTACTACTCTCTACAATGTCACTCTAAGGCAAGATGTATGATTTTTTTTAACAAGACTTATAAAGGTCAGAAACCATATTTTGTAAATAGGGCAACTAGGTGGTGACATGAAAGAAGACACATTATCATCCTTCTTGTCACATCCTAATGATAACTACAAACTTTTAATCTGAATTGCAGCTTAAACCTTCTGTACATTTGGCCTTCCCATTTGAAAGTGAGGTCTTTGAGAGAAAGAGCTAGCTTCTATCAGTAGCTACTGTGAAGATCACAGGGTTTGTCCATTCATTCTTATCTGTGTGACCTTAGGCAAGTCCAGGGAGGACTCCATTTCCTCATCTATAAAATGAGATGGACATTGAACTTCCTTTTAGTTCTAGACCTCTGTGTGAACATATCCATCTGCATTATTAGATGCTGAATGACCTTTAATCACAATATTTCATATGTAACAGTCCCAGCTTTTCAGAGTACCAAGAACATCAGCGATGGTGCATAAGCACTGCCCACAAATGGTACTAAAAGAGAATGAAGCACAGGGCTAAATACTAAATATAATATTCAGGACAAAGCATTGAATGGATGATTTGAAAAAAAGAGCAGGAAAGAGAGTTAGGTGGAGTCAGGAGACCTGGGTTTTAGTCTCAGCTTTGACTCTAACTTGGATCATAGATTTAAGAGCAGGAAGGACTCTTAGAGGTCATTTAGTCCAATTCCTCTCCTTTTACAGATGAGGAAACTGAGGCTAAAAGGGCTTCAATGATTTACTCAAAGTCTCACAGCTGGTAGGTAGCACAACTAGAATTCAAATCTAGACACTTTGGCTGCAAATCTGAGATGTGAACTTGTGATCAGCTGACTTCTTTGATCCCTAATCTCCAATTTGAAAAAAGAGTGATGAGAACTAGATGGAACCTAAAGTCCCCTCCAGTGTAAACTTCTACTGATGCATAAGTTTCTGCATTCAGGTGCCCTTTTCTGTAGAATACTTGGGCTACTTGTAGGATGAAAAACTCTTTGGTCATATTTCTTCTAAGCTTTCCTTTCCCTTGTTCTTTTTTCAGTAAAGATGCTCAGCCTCTAGTCATAGGCCTGGAGGCATGCTTTGTATACAAGTCACATTTTCCCACTGTTTTGTTATGCACAGATTTGCTTCCAAACTTAAAAAAAAAAACCTTTGTCTATGAATAACCATTAAAGTCTTATTTCATCTTCCCAAAATCCATCTTGGTGGAACAAACGCTGTCCTAAATGTAATAGAAGGAGCAAGTGGGATGAAAAGAAAAAGAAAGGATAAACAATGATGCGGTCACAAGCAAGGTGAGTTGTCTATGCAGACATCACAGGAGAATGGAAAATCACAAGTCAGTGTGCAACTGCTCCATAGAAGCACCGAGCACCTTCCAGGAGAAAGTAACACCTTCCTCTCTACAGTCACAGCCGTGGTTATTGTACTTCAGTCATTTCTGTCATGTCCATCTCTCTGTGAACCAATTTTGGGGTTTCCTTGGCAAAAATACTGGAGTGGTTTTGCCATTTTCTTCTCCAGTTCATTTTATAGATAGGACTAAGGCAAACAGGGTTAAGTGACTTGTCCAATGTCCAGTGTCACAGTTAGTAAGTGTCTGAGGCTGACTGTGTGACCCTTGACAAGTCATTTCATCATTTAACAAGTCACAGTATCCACTATGACTCATCAATAAGAGAAAGTAATGGATTAGACCTATGACTACGTTGATATGGGGAAGTCCCAGCAAAGAAAATTCCTCTTCCAATTTGTCCCAATCAGTAGCATGTCTGCAAGTTTCCTAGGCAGCACTAAGAGCTTACCAGTGGTTGTAGGGCAGAGGTAGAACATGAACCTAGGTATTTTTTTTAAGCTGAGTTTCCCTACTTGAGTCAGGCCAGAAGTGCAGTGGCTACATATGGACCCACTTCCTAGTGTCAATCAAGATTTGACCCACTCCATCGAATCCAATCCAATCAAGGTTTATTAAGTACTTGCTATTTCTTGGGCATGGTGCTAAATGATAGGGATGCAATTAATACAAAGACAATCCCTACCCTCAAGGGGCTCACAATCTAATGAGAGGAAATACACACAAAAGGAGGCAGGAAAAGTGAGAGGAGAGCAGGGGCTCTCTGTGTTTTGGAGTTGAAAGCAGACAGAGCAGCAGATGCATAAGTGAGTCAAAAATTCCAATTTCTACCTCTATAAAGGCAGGCACTGGGAGGAGTTTAGCTTTTCACCTCCCACCCTTTCATCAGTGGGGAGAGAAGGCTGAGGCAATTGATGTCAATCTAAGCTTGTATTTGCAGCAAAGTCATGAGATTAGAGGTTAGGAGCTTAACCTGGGAGGAGTAGATTGTTCAATGGAGGTAAAAAATAGGCAGAGAAGCCTGTGCAAGGTTAATGTGCCAAGAGTAATTTCTGTCTTCTACAAAGGAAGGCCTTGGAAGGTCTCTTCTTAGGCAGCATGGTGACTTCTCACTCTTGAAAGATCACCACCTTGGAGTCAGAATTACTGTGGACAACTAATTGGCATTAGCTACTATAATCCAGAACTCCTGAGCTCAAATGATCTCAAAGTCTCTGTCTCCTCTATCTGCACAGAATACAATCATGTGTCATCATGCCCAGTTCATGTATACTACTTTCCAAGTTTTACTTTCTACTCTTATACACATCAGATCCCAAAGGAAAGCAATGTTCTTCTAAAATGAGATGGTACTGAAAGTGCATATAGCTATTTGATGAGTGGGGAGTGTATGTTTTAGGATTACCCTGAAGAAATCTACATGACAAGCCCTTTAAAATATGTACTGGGCTTAGAGCCAATGACATTTAACTAATTCTTCATCTGCTATTTTTTTCAAAGCAAATTGATTTTTAAAAATGTTTTGCCCCATGAAAAGAATAAAAAATAATCAAAATGTTTCCAGATCCCTAGGTGATACACAGAACTGTCTTAACTCTAAAAGAGGCAGCTTGGAGCTCTGGGCCAGGATTAAGAAAGAACAAAATTCAAATCTTCCCTGAGACAATTTCTAACTTGGTGGCCTTAGGTACATCACTTACATATGCCTCAGTTTTCTCATCTGTAAAATATGACAGATAATAGTACAGACTATATTTGTAAAATGCTTAGCATAATATCTGGCACATATTAGGTGTTAAATAAAAAGCATTTCCTTCCTCTCTCTCTCTCTCTCTGTATATGTATCTTTAGAAACTTGTTGACATGAGCCATCAAGTCTAATCTCTAATTTTATACATGAGGAAACTGACAACTAGGGAAGTTAAATAAATTGCCCAAGGTCATTGAGGGAGTAAGCCTTTGAGGCAAGAATATGAGCACAGGTTTTCTTACTCTAACAGGGGTGGGAAATTTTGCAGCCACAAGGCCACATGTGGCCTTCTAGGAACTTGGATGCAGCCTTTTGACTGAGTCCAAGTTTTACAGAAAAAAATTTTCATTAAGGGCATTTGTTCTGTGAAGTTTGGATTCGGTCAAAGGGTTGCACTTACAGACCAAGAGGGCCAATGTAGTCTCAAGGCCACAGGTTCCTCACCCCTGTGAGTCTAGAACCAGTGATCTTTCCACTCTTTCACTTTAAATGTGGGGATGTGAAATGCCATGTTCCAGAATACAGAATTCACTGCATGAAAAGTATGAAATAATAATAACAATAAATAAAATAAAAATAAAAAGTATGAATTAACAATTTCTAGTAACATGTGACTCTGCAAAGGATTTAAGTTTTGACAGTAGAGGAAACTCTCCATATTGAAACTGACTCTACACTTATGGATCACAACCTACAGATAACAAAGGACACAAATTACAAAGGTTAATTGTCAAAGATAGAATTGGAAATCAGGTCTTCCCAACTCCAAGTCCAGTTCTCTGAAACACCATGTCCCCTTAACAGTCATAACATATAGAAACCCACAGTTTCCATTGGGAATGTGTGAGTGTGTGTGTGGGGGTAATCAAGTCCAGTACAATCCAAACAGCTTTCCAAATGAATTTTAAAATTATATAATTACTCAAAAATATTGTCATATTCACAATTTTATGACTTTTTCCCTGGATGGATAGTATTAAACAATATGTCTCAAAGTCTTAGTGTAGTTTGCGCTATTGAAAGGATATCCTGTATGTGATGAATGAATGGATAAAGGAATGGATGAAAAAAATATTTTAAGTATTGTGGATACAAATAAAAGAAAGCAATAAGGTTGTGTGTCCTCAAGGAATTTATATTTCAAGGAGGTAAGATAATACAAAAGAGAAATGGTAGCCAAGGAGGCAGGTTTTGGCAGCTAGAAGGAAAGTTATGAAAGTCAGGAGAAATTGTGATTAGAAATATAAAACAATCCATAAATTAGGAAATGATTGAACAAATTTTTACTTATGATTGTAATGGATCACTACTGTGCTATAAGATGAGCAGGATGGTTTCAGAATAGCCTGGGAAGACCTAATACGAACTGATACAAAGTGAAGTGAGCAGAACCAAGACAGAACATTGTGTACACTAACAGGAATATTGTAACAATGATCAACTGTGAAAAATTTAGCTACTTGGAACAATACAATGATTCAAAACAATTCCAAAGGACCCATGATGAAAAATGTTATCTGAGGAACACTGAAGTGTGCTTTTTTCCTTTATTTTGCTTGCATTTTGTTGTCTGCAACATGGCTAATGTGGAAACAGATTTTGCAGGTCTTCGCATGTGTTATTGGTAACATATTGCTTGCTTTCTTAATGGGCGAGGGAGGAGCAGGAGGAAGGTAGAAAATTTGGAACGAAATTTTTCTTTTAAAATGAATGATAATAGCAAATAAATACACTGAATTAAAAATAATTATAGGGCAATTGACTGACAAGTTATTTCCAGAAGTGTTATAATAATATGGCAGTAGAATATATTGATAAAAAATCTCAAGAATGATGGGTTTATATATGTTACATATGTCATATTATATATGACTTATATTGTCATATGTGATTTAAGGAACTTTATATAAGCTATACCTTTGAATGCTCCTGACATTCCTGTAAAAGCAAAAGAAAAGAAGAAGAATATTTAAATATGAAAAAAAACAAGTGTATGAGGGAGGCATTGGATCTAGGGAGAAAAAAAGGAAGAAGTCTTGTTAGGTCAAAGATGAGAAAGGTGTTCTCCAGCTTTCATAGAAGTCTGAGGTCAAAGGCTTTGGCCATGTTTTGCTATGTGAATCTTTGCAAATGTGCAGGAGGATGTGAAAATGTTGTTATCTTTATATTACATATAAAGAAACTGAGGCTCTTAAAATAAGTGACTTGCCAAGAGTCACAAGTCCAGTAATTGGAGTCTCAAATTGTTCTATACTTTTCTAATATCGTAATTTAAATCCACTAATTTAATTTGAAATATAAAAGTATGTTTTAGCATCTTCAAAACACATTTTCTTGGGTAGTAAACAGTAATAATATCCTTCTAGCTATTTTGATTTGAGCATTAGTACATATAGTAACTTTAGATTTTCAGAGAAAGTAAGGGTATATATTTTCCTTCTCATCTATCCTCTTCCAATTGTCTCCACAGTTTATTTGAGATTGGATTTTATGAAACTATTCAGTCAGCTGAAATTTAATTTATAATGATCTGCCCTCTTCTGCAGTTAAAATCTGAATTATACTGATATAATATTACTTCCAAATAAATACCCTTACCCATGAAGTCACTTTCATTCTCTACACACCCGTTACCTCCCTCTTGCAAAAAATTAAGCAAAACTCTTTAAAACCATTGGGTCTGGTGGCATATAGAATATTCAACTCTAATAGTATAACACTTCTAAATAAAAAATCAAATCTGATATATGGAACTAACATTGACTATTGAGGTAGAACTTAATACTGTTGCTTATTAGTGCTGCCTTCGTTTATATCAGTGTAGCCATTTTGTACATTGTTCTTATGGTTATACTTTTTTTTTCTCTCTCTGCATAAGTTCACACAAGCTTTCCCATGTTTCTCAACTTTTTCTATTGGTTGTATCATATGGTATGATAAAAATACCATAATTTTAGAGTTGTAAGGGACATGAAAATTCATTTAGTATCAAGGGAACTAATGAAAAGAAATGTTACAGAAGGTTGCCTAGCTCTACCAGATCTCAAATTGTACTATAAAGCAGCAATTATCAAAACCACTTGGTACTGTAAGAAGCAGAAGGCTAGATCAGTGGAATAGGCTGGGTATTCAAGACACAGTAGTCAATGAAAATAGCAATATACTGTTTTATAAACTCAAGGACCCCAGTTTCTGGGATCAGAACTCACTGTCTGACAAAAATTGATGGGAAAGCTGAATAACAGTGTGGTGGAAACTAAGCAAAGACCAATGTATGACACTGTACACAAGAAAAAAATTCTAATGGGTATATGAGCTAGGTATAAAGATTGATACTATAAACAAATTAGTGGAGCAAGGAATAGTGTATTTATCAGATTTATGGAGGAAGGAAGAATTTTTCACTAAATGATAGAAAACAATACGAAGTGCAAAATGAATAATTTTGATTACATTAAATTGAAAAGCTTTTGCACAACCAAGCCCAAAGCAGCCAAGATTAGGAAGGAAGCAGAAAACTGGGAAAGAATTTTTTCACCTAGTGTCTGTGATAAAGCCTTCATTTCTAAAATATATGGAGAACTGAGTCAAATGTACAACAATATAAGTCGTTCCCCAATTGATAGTCAAAGGAGATGAACAGGTAGTTCTCAGAGGAAGAAATTAAAGCTATCTATAATCATATGAAAAAAGTGCTCTAAATCACTATTGTTTAGAGAGATATAAATCAAAACAACACTGAGGTACATCACACCTATCAGATTGGCTGACATGACAAAACAGGAGGATGATAAATGTTGGAGAAGATGTGGGAGAGTTGGAACACTAATTCATTGTTGATGGAACTGTGAGCTGATCCAACCATTCTGGAGAGCAATTTGGAACTATGCCCAAAGGGCTCCAAAAATGTGCATACCCTTTGACCCAGCAATACTGCTTGTAGGACTGTATCCCCAAGAGATCATAAAAATGGGAAAGGGTCCCACATGTACAAAAATATTTATAGCAACACTCTGTGGCAGCCAAAAACTGGAAATCAAGGGGATGCCCATCAATTGGAGAATGGTTGAATAAATTGTGATATATGAATGTAATGGAATACTATTGTACTATAAAAAATGATGAACAGGAAGACTTCAGAGAGGCCTGGAAAGACTTATATGAACTGAGGCTGAGTGAAAGGAGCAGAGCCAGGAGAACTTTGTACACAGCAACAACCAAAGTGGGTGAGGAATTTTTCTGGTAGACTTAGTACTTCATTGCAATGCAGGACTTAAGAAATTCCCAGTGATCTCTTAAGGCAAAATGCCTTCCACATCCAGAGAAAGAAATATAGAATTTGATTGCAGAATGAAGCAGATCATTTTCTTTTGTATTATGTTTTGTTTTGTTTTATGGTTTCTCTCATTCATTTTAAATCTTCTATACAACATGACTAATGTGAAAATGTATTTAATAGTAATGTCTATATAGAACCTATGTAAAATTGTATGCCACTTCAGGGAGGGAGGGGGGGAACAAGGGGAAAGGAGGGGAAGGGATGGAAAAAAATCTAAGATATATGAATGTGATTCTAGAATACCAAAAACAAATAAAATAATAATTAAAAAAGGAAATTCATTCAGTCTACCCTCCTTAATTTTATGATATACAGAGGTCAAAATTGGGGTCCATAGAATAAATAATTTGCCCAATGTCACAAAGATTTGAATCCAGGTCCTCTGACTCCAAATCCATGGCATTCTAGGCTTCCTATCAATCATCATCTCTAGGGTGTAGTCAAGATGGCAGAGTAGAAAGACTCACGTATGCTAGCTCCAAACCCACAGCCCATGGATTTAATGTAAGAAGAGCTCTCCACAAGTTCTGGATCACTGCAGGGTGTGTAGAAACACAGTGGAAGAGATTTCTGTTCCACTAGCTCCAAACCCACAGCCCATGGATTTAATGTAAGAAGAGCTCCCTACAAGTTCTGGATCACTGCAGGGTGTGTAAAAACACAGTGGAAGAGATTTCCATTCCAGAGAGCCCGGGAGAGCCGTCCCCAGGGATCCATCACACTCCGGAAAGCGGAGTCCACCCCTGAGCTGCCCTGGCCAGGCAGCCCCAGAGCAACAGATCCGAGCAGGCTTCAGGGATGGAACCTCCAGCGGCCGCGAAGGTCCCTCCACCCACAGACGCTCCAGGTCAGTGAGAGAGACTTCTGGGCTGGCCGAGAGGGGAGTGGGGTATCTCCGTGACTCGGGCCCCCTCGGGAGGAATCCGTGGAGGCAGAGGCAGGGGCAGGAAGCGGCAGAGGCGGCAGCAGCGGCCCAGGACTCCCCAAGCAGCAGGCAGAAGTTCAGGTTTCTGCATAAACCCCCTAAGGGAGCTGAGCCTGGGACGCAGCCTTGCCCCCATCTGCTCCATTACTGAAGGTCTCTGCATAAAGCCTCTAAGGGAACTGAGCCTGGGAGGTGGCCCTGCCCCCACCCCAGCACCAGAACTAAAGCTCACATTGAACAGCAGCTGCGCCTGCCGTGGAAAGCCCATTTGAATCTCAGACCCCAAGCACTAGCTGGGTGGATCTAGGCAGGGGTGGAGAGGAATCTCAGAAGTCAAGTAACTGGCTGGGAAAATGCCCAGAAAAGGGAATAAAAATAAGACTATAGAGAGCTTCTCTGAGCAGGTGCAAATGTTCCTGCCTTTCAATTCTGATGACGAGGAAATATTCTTACCATCAGGGAAAGACGTGGAGGGCGGGGCCTCTGTATCCCAGACATCCCAGGGGGATGTCCGGTGGGCTCAGGCCTTGGAAGAGCTCAAAAAGGATTTTGAAAAGCAAGTTAGACAGGTGGAGGAAAAACTGGGAAGAGAAATGAGAGAGATGCAAGAAAAGTATGAAAAACGGGTCAATACCTTGGTAAAGGAGACCCAAAAAAATGCTGAAGAAAATAACACCTTGAAAAATAGGCTAACTCAATTGGCAAAAGAGGTTCAAAAAGCCAATGAGGAGAAGAATGCTTTCAAAAGCAGAATTAGCCAAATGAAAAAAGAGGTTCAAAAGCTCACTGAAGAGAATAGTTCTCTCAAAATTAGAATGGAACAGATGGAGGCTAATGACTTTTTGAGAAACCAAGAAATCACAAAAAAACCCCAAAAGAATGAAAAAATGGAAGAGAATGTGAAATATCTCATGGGAAAAACAACTGACCTGGAAAATACATCCAGGAGAGACAATTTAAAAATTATGGGACTACCTGAAAGCCATGATCAAAAAAAGAGCCTAGACATCATCTTCCATGAAATTATCGAGGAAAACTGCCCTGACATTCTACAACCAGAGGGCAAAATAACTATTGACAGAATCCATCGATCACCACCTGAAAGAGATCCAAAAAGAGAAACTCCTAGGAACATTGTGGCCAAATTCCAGAACTCCCAGGTCAAGGAGAAAATCTTGCAAGCAGCTAGAAAGAAATAATTCCAGTACTGTGGAAATATAATCAGGACAACAGAAGATCTAGCAGCTTCTACATTAAGGGATCGAAGGGCATGGAATAGGATATTCCAGAAGTCAAAGGAACTAGGACTCAAACCAAGAATCACCTACCCATCAAAACTGAGTATAATACTTCAGGGGAAAATATGGTCTTTCAATGAAACAGAGGACTTTCAAACATTCTTGATGAAAAGACCAGAGCTGAAAAGAAAATTTGACTTTCAAACACAAGAATGAGAAGAAGCATGAAAAAGTAAACAGCAAAGAGAAGTCATAAGGGACTTATCAAAAGTGAACTGTTTACATTCCTACATGGAAAGACAATATTTATAACTCTTAAAACTTTTCAGTATCTGGGTAGTTGGTGGGACCACACACACACATACACACACATGTACACGCGTGCATGCACACACACATACACACATGCACGCACATACAGAGACAGAGAGCACAGAGTGAATTGAATAGGATGGGACCATATCTTAAAAGAAATTAAGGTAAATGGTGAGAGAGAAAGGTAGGAGGAGGAAAGAGGGTGAAATGCAATGGGGTAAATTTAATGTCATTTAAGAGGCAAGCAGGAGACTTTTTAGTGGAGGGAAAAAGAGGAGAGCTGAGAAAAAAAAAACAAGAAGTTTACCCTCATCACATTTGACTAAAGGAAGGAATAAAATGCACAGTCATTTTGGTATGAAAACCTATCTTACAGTACAGGAAAGTGGGGGAGAAGGAGATAAGCAAGGGGGGAGGGAATGATGGAAGGGAGGGCAATGGGAGAAGGGAGCAATTTGAAGTCAACATTCGGGGAGGGACAGGATCAAAAGACAGAATAGAAACAATGAGGGGCAGGATAGGATGGAGGGTAATTCAGTTAGTCTTACACAACACGACTATTATGGAAGTCATTGCAAAACTATACAGATAGGGCCTATATTGAATTGCCTGCCTTCCCAAAGGGAACAGGTGGGGAGGGAGGGATGGGGAGAATTTGGAACTCAAAGTTTTAGGAACATCTGTTTAGTATTGTTCTTGCTACTAGAAAATAAGACATACAGTTAATGAGGAATAGAAAGTCATCTGGCCCTACAGGACAAAAGAGAAGATGGGGACAAGAGAAGGGATGGATGATAGAAGAGAGGGCAGATTGGTGATAGGGAAAATTAGAATGCTTGGTGTATTGGGGTGGGGGGCGGGGAGAAAAGGGGAGAAAATTTGGAACCCAAAGTTTTGTGAAAATGAATGTAAAAAGTTAAATAAATAAATTTTTATTAAAAAAAATCATCTCTAGTCATCATTAATAATTCCCTTAATTCTATTATGAAGTACACTTTCATGTCACTATTTTCCTTCTGAATGCCTATTCCTGCCTGCTTCATAGACATTTTAAACTTTTTATTTTCCAAACAGATTAGATACTTCCTTCCCACCTCCAATCTTGCCTCCAAACTTCCCTATTAATACTGAGAGTACCACTTCACTATTACCCTTAACTCTCTTATGCCCTAATATTTTGTTACATTAATAAATTAAAATTTATTTGGCCATTCTCCCCTTTCAGATTGTCTATCACGAGAATTAAGCTCATCTTAAGGTAATGAATAGTTGCTGTTATTATTAATATTATTAACTATTATGACTAAAAGGTTTTAAAACTTTTATTAGATTTTCTCTGTATTGTCAGCACAGTATCTGGAACATAGTGCCACTTAACAAATGCTTGTTGACTGACAAATAGGACTGATATAAATATTTTTTAAATTTATTTTTAGTTTTCAACATTCACTTCCATAAGATTTTGAGTTCCAAATTTTCTCCCTATCTCTCCCCTCCTCCTCCCCACAAGACAGCATGGAATACATAAACAAGAATCAGAACTAACAGGGGGAACCACAAGAAAGAACAGAGGGAGAGGGAGAGGGAAACCAAAAATAATATGCTTCAATATGAATTTAGACCCTATATTTCTTTTTTCTGGATACGGACAGCATTTTGCATCATGAGTCTTTTGGAGTTGTCGCAGATGCTTGCATTGCTAAGAAGAGTTAAGTCTATCAAAGTTAGCCATCGCATAGTGGGACTGTTAGAGTCTACAATATTCTCATGGTTCTGCTCAGTTCACTCACCATCCATTGATATAAGTCTTCTCAGGTTTTTCTTAAGTCTACCTGCTCATCATTTATTAAAGCACAATAAAATTACATTACATTCATACACGACAACTTGTTCAGCTATTCCCCACCTAATGGGCATCCCCTCAGTTTCCAATTCTTGGCCACCTCAAAAAGAGCTGCTATAAACATTTTGTACATGTGATTCTTTTTCAAATTTTTATGATCTCTTTGGGATCCTGGAAGTGGTATTCCTGGGTTAAAAGTTACACACATTTTTATAGCCCTTTGGGTATAGTTCCAAATTGCTCTCCAGAATGATTGGATGAGCTCACAACTTGACCAACAATGCATTAGTGTTTCAATTTTCCTACGTCTTCAGCATTTAGCAATCTCATAGGTGTGATGGGGTACCTCAGAGTTTTTTTTTTTGGTTTGCACTTCTCTAATCAATAGTGATTTAGAGTATTTTTTCATATGACTAAATATAGCTTTAATTTATTCATCTGAAACCTGCCTGTTCACATCCTTTGACTATTTATCAATTGGGGAATGTTATAAATATTTTCATACACAAGGGACTTTTATTTCTGTCAGAAACCTCCTTGAAGTATATGCTTAGCAGTGAGATCACTGGATCAAAGGGTAGGAACAGTCAATATCTTTGTTTTGTATATTTCCAAAATGACTTTTCAGAGTAACAACATTAATAGTGTATCAGTTGCACCTGTCATTTCTCAGCTATTCTGACACTATATAAGTCTTCTACTACCTTTTTGAAATTGCTATTTCTTTGTTCATCAATAATTTGGGTCATTTTCATATTTGTGTTAATAGTTTTCATCTCAATTTGCACACTGTTTATATACTTTAATTACCTACATATATCTACTAGAAAATGACTCAAATTAGAAGTTTTGTCTATTTCATATAGATTTTGGATTTCATATTTTTTTATTATGGGTGTTAAATGTACAGATTTTACAACACCAAATCTTTTCTCATTTTAGCTGTATTGATTTTATTTGTGCAAAAAATTTAAAATTTTTTATATTAGAAACTTTCTTGTTTTTTTAAAATTCCCAGTATCGCTAATATGGTGATGAATTTTCTCTTTGATTAAGACTGTGTAAACTATAAAGTATCACTGTCTTGATTTGTTTTATGATGTGAACTTTCATACTCAGATATTTTAAATATTTGTCTTTAAATATGGAGCACAGTATGAAATATTGATTTAAACTGCTTTTATGTCAAACTTCTATCCAGTTTCCCCTATAGCACCTGTCAAAGAAGTAATGTATGTGCCCAGGTTTACCAAAAACTATTGGCTTAGTGCATTTTTTTTTCACTTTTAGGTTGTGCTTATGTAGTCTTTTTCACTGATTTACTTTTGGCTTATTTAGCTAATCCTAAGCAATTTTGATAATTATTGCTTTATATTATAAATTTGAGATCTAATATTATAAGGCCATTTCATTCCCCCCAAAATAATGGCTGTTTCTCTACATAATTTTGTAATTATTTTATTCAGTAAATTATCTTTTTTATTTCTTGGATTGAAATGCTGCTAATTCTGTGGATTAATTGAACTAGAATCATTACTTTTATTATATTAGCAAAGCCCAGTTATATACATTTTATATCACCTCAATTATTGAGGTCTTCTGTTATTTCTGGAAACAATGTTTTTTAGCTCCATTTTTGTACATCTGCTATTAGGATATTTTACAGCTATGTGAGAATATTTTCCTATCTTTTTCTCATTTTTTTACTAATATGTAGCAATGCTGAGAAATTTTTTGAAGTTGTTGAATACTTTCATTTCTTCATTGATTCTTTAAAAAAAATTCTTTATTTATTGATGTCTTTTTCACAACACCATAATTTCCTTCTATATTCCTCTACTTTTCCCTTCCAGAAAATTCTTAAATATCAAATAATCACTTTTAAAGAAAGAGAAGAGAGAAAAATTGGCATCACTGATCAATTCATCAAAAAGCTTTAAAAATGTGTGCAATGATTACTTTTCAAGGACAGTTTTTCACAAGCAAGATTGTGGAGTTTTGTCTTCATGTTCAATCTGCTCCCCTTTTCTAAATTTATTGAATTTTTGAAAAAACATTCCATTCACACTTTAAGTTATGAATTAGGTTTACATTTTCCCCTAATGTTTTCACTTGAATTAGTAATTTTTAACCCCCTCTTCCTTCATAAATACAATATTTTGTTCCTTCATTCATTTTTGCTTTGTCAGCTTTAAGGCAACCCTATTCACAGTGACTCTCTTTCCCTAACCTCCAAACTTCACCCTTTCTATTTATTACTCATTTCCCCTGTTTTGGAGTTTTACTTAAGAATTCCATTTTTATTTCTCCCTTTTTATTTACTTATGTAATTCTTTCCTTCTTTTTCCCTCTCTCAGTTAGTCATGTAAAATTCCTTTAATCTTCTTCCCTTAAAATTTTTGTTCTTATTTTTTAATTTTCATTTTCTGTAACTTTTTTAAACAAAATATTTATTTCCTTCTTTCTGTCTTTGTGTCTTTTTTTCTGGATACTTATTTTTTGGCTCATGATCCTTATATTTATTTCATCCTTCTTTAGCCTCTATCATCCTTGTGGAATTAAAGCTTCTAAGTTATCCATTTTAGGTTCCTACTTTTAGTAGTTTCTCTGTTTTTGCCTTATAGATCTTGCCCCACTGACTCTTTTCCTATTTTGCCTCACTCTCAGAAATGCCAGTTCTTGCAAAGTGATAGAAAGAATATTGCACCAATGGTAGGAATTTTGCTCTGTCCCTGATTATGCAGTCATTACCCTTTACTCTACCCGTGATCATTTGTTGTCATTTGCCATGCAACTTCTGTCAGTCCATGAATAGTCGTTCTTCTAGGAGTGCTGCATTATCCTTCCCTGAGGTTAGAGGAGAACGCTTTCTAAGCACCATATCCTCACAGATATGACCATTGTAAGGTGTCCATCTCTATTTATAGATTATCTCTAGATTATCTCTCTCCTTCCATGGAAGGTTTCACCAGTAGTATACCTTTCCTCACTGAAATAAGATTTCTTCCTTTCCTTCCCCTTAACTCAAACTTCCCTTTTGCCTTCTTTCCCATTTCTCTGAAGGCTTTCTTCTTTCTGAGAGACTACAGGAGTTACTTATCTTTCTTGTCAACCTTTGACTTGATCAGTTTACCTTACCCTTCTGTCTTCTTGCTCTCCTATTTCCTTTGATGTACACTCCATTCCGTAGGACAACATGGTGGTGCAATGGAGAGGGAGCTGGGCTTAGAATCTGGAAGACTCATCTTCCTGAGTTCAAATCTAGCCCCAGGCACTTACTAGCTGTGTGACCCTGGGCAAGTCACTTAACCCTGTTTGCCTCAGTTTCCTCTTCTGTAAGACAAGCTGGAGAGGACAAATCACTATCAACTCTAATATCTTTGCCAAGAAAAATCCCAAATTGGGTCATGAAGAGTTGCGCACAACTGAAATCACTAAACAACAACTGCAACACCTTCTGTAGTTTGGTCCAACAAAATAACTGGTTCAACCATATGCACACTGCTGTGAGGTTTAGGGTGTTTCAGAACCTTTTCTCCACCATCATTTCTATTTGCCTTCTGCTTTCATCTTGTCTTCTTGCGTACCTTTGGAAAAAAAGCATTCTTAAAAGTCTCACTGCTATTATTTTGTTGTTGCTGTCCTTGGTTGCTTTACTTGCTCACCCTTCTTGCATTTCTGTTGTCTGAAGTATCTGAGAAATAAATAATTTCTTCCAGTCTGATTCAGGTTTCTTACCATTTTCTAATAAATTCTCACGAAGTCTGCAAATAGGGAGAGTTTCACCTATTCTAGTCAGCATTTTCCCCCCTTAATTTCTCTTCTAATTGCTCTGACTAGTATTTTAGCATCATATCAAGTCATATACTTTCCCAAATCTACTCTCCCCTTCCATTACTCCCTACATAAACTTGATTCAATTTTTTAAAATAAATTGTCCTTCATATCAGTCCTCTTTCTATCAGTTTCCTTTCCTCTCTTTATGTCCTTTGAAGACAATGCATCCTTGATCACCCTCTCTATTGCTGGATATCACTTCTCTTTTAGCATGACCAGGCAAGAAAAAATAGACTTGTTCCTTTTCCTCAATGTCACTTTAGGCACTCGCTCAACCACCTTAATACCATGGCTTCTGTACTTTTAACTTTACTTAAATCATCTGTGTCACTTAGTGAGATTTTTGAAGGCTATTATCTACTGCACCCTCAATACATTCTCTTTTGTTTCTTAAAGGAGTTCAGTACTTCACTCACAATTCTTGCTCTTTTTCCTCAACTCCTTATAACTTGTATAATGATGCTCCCTCCAATACCATGATAGGAGCTTTCTCTCTACATTGGGCAAACCCAAGTGATGCTCATGTGTTTGATCATGTCATTACCTATATGTATAACAACTCCATTAACTTAATTCTGCAAATCATGTTTGACTGTAACCTCTTATTCTTTCATTTCTGTCTCAACTCTCCAAAACCCATTTTCTATCCTCACCACAATCTCCAGACTCTGTATCGTTCCCTATTTCCCTCAGCTTATTCTAGCTTCAGTTTCTTCCTGAGAAAATTTAAACCTGTGATTGGGAACCTGCAGCCCTGAGGCCACAGGGAGCCCTCGAGGTCCTCCAGTGCAATCCTTTGACTGAATCCAAACTTCACAAAACAAATCCAAAAGGAAGTTTAGATTCAGTCAAACATGTGAGCTTGAGGCTGCAGGTCCCCCACCCCAGGTTTAAACCTTTTTAGCTAAAGAAAAGTTTAACTTTACACAACCTTCTACTCTTAAATCTATAGTCTCACTGTTCTGTATAAGTTCATCATACATGTAGCTTACCCTACTGATTTTAACATTCAAGGGCTCTGTGATGGCTACTTTTCTCTTTCTATACAGTTTGTCTTGGTGATTTCATGAGTTTCTATTGAATCAATTATCAATGCCATGTGGAAAGACTCCCAAATCTCTATGTCCAGACCTAATCTCTGTCTTAAGTTTCAATTCCATATATCCAAACTGACTGAATAAACAGGCATCTTAAATTCAACATGCCTAGCATGGAACTTATTATCTTTCCCCTCAACTCTTATCTCTCCCTAACTTCCTACTGCTAACAAGGGAATCACTGTTCTCTAAGTCACCTATGTTTACACTCTAGAAGCAATCTTCAAACCTTATTTCTTATTCCTCACTCATTGGTTGCCAGATCTTCTCAATTCTAGTTACTCCACATTACCCCTATCCATATCCTCCCTACTCACACTACAACCACCCTCATAGTCTCTCTCCTAGATTACTTAAATAGCTTCCTAATGGTTTTTCCTTCATCCAGCCTCTCCCTTACTCAATTTATTCTTCATGCAACTGACAAATGGATATGTGAAATACAGATCCATTCATATCATTTGTTTAATCTATCAATAAACAAGTATTTATTAAGTAGGAACTGAAGACAAAAAAAAACCCAAAAAAGCAAAAGTGTTCCTATTTTCAAGAAGTTTATAGACTGATAGGGAAAACACCATGTATCTATAGGTATGATGGAAGATCGCACAAGGAGGTAGATATACACTAAAGGTGAATAAAGTAGATGCAAGGTAATTTCAGAAAGGAAATCAGTAGCAGCACATTGGAGAGGTGGTGATGAGAATTAACTTCCTAGAGGTGCTTGAAATAGTTTTTAAGGAAACCTGAGATTCCAAGATGGAAAAATTTGAAGAGATAAATTTCTGAGAATGGAAAGAAAGGAATTTTTTTGTGACTTTCCATAGTTTTTAGCAAAAACTACAAAACTCTTCTGTTTGCACTTAAGTCCCTTATGTTGTTCAATATAATGTAGATTCCTTGAGCATAACAACTAGTAAGCTTTCATATTTGTTTTTCTAGTACCTAGAACTTTGTCTGATACTCTTGAAAATTTCATAATTGATTATTACTAGTTTGATTTTTCAGAATAATTGAGAAGGGATTAGGTTTATCTTTGTTTCCATCTTGAATTTATTACCAAAGTTTTTCTCCATTGCAAATGATACTAGCTCCTGCTTTTTTATAAAGTGCTTTAAGTCATATAAAGAGAAATCCTTCCAAACATGTGCAAATCACTTCTTTTTCCATTTTATTATATTTTCAGAGATAAAAATTTTCCTCTTAAATCTCTTTTTACTACATCCTATCTATATAGGCATTTTATCTCACTGTAATCATTTTTCCTTAATATAACTTTTGTATCTGTGGTTTATTATTTGACTAGCCAGTTATAATACTATTAGTCTTTATTTAGCTCTATTTTTATTCTTCTTTCTTTTATTAATGACTATTTCATTTTATCTATAAAGATTTTTTCAATATTTTTGTCTTCCAATATTAATTTATGAATTTATCCTCTAGCACAAGATCAGTTTTTCTAAAAGTGCTATCATCTGATGAATAAATGTGCTTTTTAATATTCCCATTTAGAAATCAAAATAGAGAAACCAAGTCTAGTGCCCTCCTCAACATTTATGTCTATTTTTCCCAATATTTTAATCTTTCTTTTGGATTTTTCAAGCTCTGAAGGAGAGATACCAAAGTTACCCACAGCTGTTTTATTTAAAAATATTTTTAATTTTCGTTAGTTTTTACTTAAATCACTTAGACACTATGATTCACACAGATAGTTTTGCTATCTACAAAAAACATCATCCATTTATTTTGCTATAGTTGAACAGTATCTGTTTTAACCACTACCTTAATCTAAAATCATGAATACCATTCCTACATTTTTGCTATTACTTGCTACATAACACATTTTATTTCAATCTCTTATTCTAGCACTTTATCATTCTTTAACATTTAGATGTATCTTCGCATTCAACAAATAGTTGGGTTTCACTTTCTCATTTTCAAATATTCTTTATTGTTCAATTAATTTCACCTCAATGGTAATAATTGTTAAATATGTGATTATTCTGATAAAATTCTGTTTGTCTTTCTTTTCTGTTTTGTTGTTACTGTTGTTGCAATTTGGTCTCATTTACTCTGCTCTGTTTTCCCCACACCTAATGTGGTGCATTTTTTTTATAATCTGATCTATCTCTCCCTATCGATACTTTCCTCTGTTTCATCATAAATATATAATCTCCTAACTTTTTTAGAATCATATTAGAAATGATACCATACATAGGCAAAGAAGCCTAGAATATAGGATAGTTTGAAATTGAATTGGACTGTGTCTCTGACTGTCTCAGAATCCCATCTTCCTAAAGTCATGACACAATATACAGTCTTACAGATTGAATGGAATTGTTTAACCTCTCCACTGCTTCTTCCTCCTCTCTTGGTTCTCATCGTCCTTCAGCAATTTTGTACACAAAATGTTCTCCCATTATTTTCTCACTGAGTCTCACACAAGGTAAAACCAGAAGCAGATAATAACTTTACCACTCTATCCCTCTGGACTCTGTACCCACATATGAAAAATTAGCAATATATACCATCAATCTCCATCGTCCCTTACCTCTATGTGAACATGTATCTATTAATTAATGTTATTATTAGCTACTATTCCAACCCATTCCATTCTGCTCCCAGAAAAATTCCCATTCCTCATATGTGGGTTTCAAGAATTAGTGTTCTTTGTTCTCCGAATGACTCTATAGCAATGTAATATCTCAAGGGAAATTGCTTTTTCTCTGCCTTTTCATATGTTCTATATAAACATTTTAGTATCAGGGTCCCAGTTGTATTCTTCATTCCTCACTTCTTTGTTTAAATACTCTTCATTGCATTTGCAATTCCCCATTACAAAACTATTTAATTGAATTCTTCTTCCCCCTTCTAACTTCATTTCTCTGGTACTTTTGACTTCTGTTTTTACTTTCATCCATAAACATTCCTTTTGCTTTTGTCACTGATTCTTAGGATAGGTGTAAACTTAAAACCAATACACCACTGAAGCAAGTAAACATTGATTCATCTCCTTAATCATTTTTTTATTAGAACCCCATTCTTTTTCTTTTTTATTTTTTTTAATGTATTACAATCATTTCCTTAAAGTTAGGATTTTATCCCCCCCCTTCCCCCACAACCCCCCTCCCTCCTTCCTTAATCATTTTCTTGTACTCAGGACTTAACTGTCTATTTTAGGTTTCTTTTGCTTTATAACTTCCCATGAAAAAAGACCTGCTTATCTTTGGCCTTTTCATTAGGAATGAATCAAATTCTTCTTTTCTGCTAAAAATTATTTGTTTCATTGTAAATTAGGCTCAGACTTCCAAAGATATATAATTTTAGGGTACAGACTAATTTCCTTTAATTTTATAATATATGCTTTTTTAACTTCTTATGAAAAAAACAAGTATTTACAATTTAAACTCTTCTTTGGCATGTAAAGGATTTTCTTGTAAATTTTTACAAAATTAGTTGTTTAATATTGAAGTTCAGAAGTTAATCATGACATATGTGGGTTAAGAAATTGAGGTTTCTTTCCGTAAGTGATCTTTAGGTACTATCAATCTGTATTTTGCCTTCTGTCGTTATTTCTGGGAAATTTTCTTGTATAATTTCCAGAAGCATGGCTTTTTATGTTATTGAGTTTACTGAAAAATCTATGATTCTCACACTGTCTTAGCACATTCTGTCTTTAGGTCTAATTGGCTTGGCTTGTAGATACCTCATGAGCTCTTATATGAGTGTCATTTTATTTTGTTGTGCCATTTTTTTCTCCCATAGCTACTTTTTAGAGTTCCAAATTTATACATCTCTTTTTTCAAACAATCTGTTCTGTTTCCATTCATTTGTTTTATTTATGCTTTTGTCTTTTTTAATTCTTAAATGTTCTTGTACTTGTAATTTTTTATCTTATGTTTGTTTTTAAAAATTCTTTTAATGATCTACAACAAGGGTTGGCAAACTATAGCCCACAGACCAACTCCAACCTACCAAGTGCTTTTGCATAGCTCACAAGCTAAAATCAACCATAGAAAAAGAAACAATGGTGCAGATTTGGCCCAAGGGTTACTGATTCCTGATCTAAATCATTCTGAAAGACGTTAGACTGATTATTTCCAAGGTTCCCAATTTTGTGATTATGTTGCTGTTCTGTCATTTTAGTCATGTCCAGTTTTTTGTGACTCCAGTTGGGGTTTTCTTGGCAAAGATACTGACATGGTTTGCTGTTTCCTTCTCCAGCTCATTTTACAGAGGAGTAATTGAGGCTAACAGAGGAAAGTGACTTTTCCAGGGTCACCTAACTATTTTGAGGCTGAATCTGAACTTAGCAAGATACCTTCAGGTGCAGTCTTCTATCCACTGTACCATCTACCTGTGCTTTTTGTGATTTCAGTCATTTACTTTTCTTTAAAGTTTTGAATAACTTTGTTTTAATCTTTACTAATCTTTACTATTTACTATTTAATATTTACTATTTAATCTTTACTATTGGGTCTTCTGTTTGGCTACTCATTCATCTAATCTTAACGCTAGTTGTGCGTGTGTGCGTGCGTGCGTGTGTGTGTGTATGTATGTGTGTTTGTGTGTGTGAGTTTACAGTAGTAATAAATTCATTTCTATCCACTCTTTGATATGCATTCTTTTACTTTTGTCTATTTTCCACTTTTCTGAGATAATAAAGGACTAGAATCAAACAGATCTCTCACTCAGCTAGCTATCTTGCTTGGAATTCCTCCCACTTTTACCTTCCTCAGTTGAAGCTTTACCTAATTTTGAGGGACAGAGGCTGCCTTCTTCATTCCTGAACTGGAAATTCAATATATCTCTATTATATATACTATTATACTAGAAGCAATAAAAGTAGTTGATATTTATAAAACATATGATATGTTGAAAAAATTGAAGGAATGATTCTTTTCATATTATTTCAATAAATAAACCTTTGTCATTACTTTGTCAGTATTATAGGTAAATCTGAAAGATACTATATACATAATTTTAAAAGTATATTAAGTAGAATATTCCCATAAATTTTGTGCTTATACAGCTACTCTACCTTAAGCCATCATTTTTAAAAAATCTGTAGGAAATATTTTATCACAGCCTTAACATTCAATTAACTGATTATGTAACAGAAAATGTAAGAAAACTCTTTTCAATAAGAATTAACGCTAGTATTCAAGCAATGAATAGTATACATGTTCTTATTCCTTTAAATAGAGAAGTCAATATTCCCTATTTACTTTCCTCTGTTGTTGCTGGCCATCCTTCTTTCTCAAAGAAGACTGATGACATCATGAAGGCGATGTCTTGATTTTAGCATGAATTGAATTTAAGTAAGGCAGATCAGCTCAAAATTCTCAGGCTTTAGAGCTGAAGTTGAAGTCAAGCAGCCAGATAAAAGTTGAGATGATTGGCTGGGATGCAGTGGGTGACACTGGCCCTTCTACATTAAGGACCTTCCCAGGTCTCAGTTTGTCTGAGGCAACGTCCTCTATCTGAGGTACATTGCACTAGCGAATAAAAACGATCTCCTTGATTCTTAGGGGTCATTTAGTATGTCATTAATCTTCTTTGTAAATCTTTAAGAATTAGCAGTCTTGCTCTCAGTGGCTTAAGAAAAGTTAATAAAGTTTTCATGCATGTAAACAATGAACATAACATGTACATACATTCAATATTACGATGTTATATATAAATATACATGCATACAATGTAACATTAATGTAATATCGAGTGCAAATTAGTTAATATTATACTGGAACTTAATCTTAGAGTGAGGTTTCTAAAAACTAGTACAGCCTGTAAATAAACATAATTTTTTGAAAAGAGGAATCAGAACTAAAAAGGGTTGTGTCTGTCCACTCAGTAATACAGGAATTTATATTTTATCATATTATGTCATTATTATTATATATTATATTATATTATATATTTATATCCTCTTTTCTGTATAGTCCAACTAATCTCAAGCAGGTATATAACTGTAGTTCTCGAGTGAACTGTTAGGCAATTATTACTATATTATCCACTAGAGAGCATGATGACATTTCCCAACTCATTTCACTTATGGCCAAAGGTTCTAAACGAGGTCCTCCTGGCATTCTATGTAACAACACTATACAAGAAATCTGTTATGCAATCTGTCACACAAACATAGATAGAAAATGTACATAATGCAATGCTTGAAGGAAAAAAAATCCAATAGACCATGAACTTTTAATGAATGAATTTTAACAGTTTGCAATCTGGTGTTCAGATTTCAAAGTTTCCTGATGAAAAGGAATGTAGTTTCATTGGAATGAAAAAGAGAGAGAGAGTACATTTTTCGCTCCTGCAAAAGAAAGTCATTAAAAAAACACCACTGCTTATCAGTATGCCCGACAAGAACTGTTTACTTTCTAATTCTGCAATGGATTGCAATGATGTCAGGACACTTTTAATTCTCATTAAAACTCCATTTTAACATTTGGCATTCCCATTCAACAATAAACACATTAGAAAAAATGCATTTAAAATCTAATATTTGCAGAAAACAATGCCATAATCTATGGTGATTTCTTAGCAGCTTGAAGCAATGCAGTTGAAAACATATAAACATTTGGCAAATTTTCTAGAAACCTTTCTTTGGGAGCAGTTGAAAAAGTGGGGCAATAACACTACTCGTAGATCTTTGTTAAGTCCCATGTCAATCTATGAGAATCTATATGGATGGTACAATACAGAGGGTATTGGGGTTATGGAACCTAGGTTCAAGTTGCAGCTCTGCCACTTACTAACTAGTAACATTATTTCATGCCAAGAACTTGTACTTAGATTCTGAAGACCCTGGATTCAAAACTTGACCCCATGACTTTGGAATTTTATGACTCTGGACAAGTCACTTATCTGGGCATTGGTTTCATCAGGTAGAAACAAGAGGGTTTGATGACATACCTTCTAATTTAGGAATAAAAGATCTTTTGAGGTAGAAGGGAAATTAGAAGGTCAGTTTTGTCTCCTGTAAAGTGGACAAAAAATATTTTTTATTTTACCTACCTTACTAATCTTTACCTGAGGATAAAATTGGATTAAATAAGCTAGTGTGGAGAACAGGAAAGAGTATTTAGGGTTGGAGAACCTAGAGTCCTTAGTTGTGATATTCTCTCTCTCTCTCTCTCTCTCTCTCTCTCTCTCTCTCTCTCTCTCTCTCTCTCTCTGTCTCTCTCTCTCTGTCTCTCTTTCTCTCTCTCTTTCTCTCTCTCTCCCTCTCTGTCTCTCTGTCTCTCTCTCTGTATATATACATATATATGCATGTATTTATGATCTTAGGCAAGTCACTAAATTAAAATGAGTATCAGCTGTCACTTAAAAGAGAGAGGATTGTGATAGAGAACTTTCAATGTTCCTTTCTGTTCCAAATGTTTAAGTCTATTGAGTTATGATTCTAAGTTCTGACTACTGGGTTATGACTCCAAATCACTGTGTTTTTAACATCTTCGCCTATAAAATCAGTATGAGGCATCCTGAACTATGTGAGCCATAGGTTTGATTGGAAGTACAAAAGTCAGAATGAAAACTGCTGAGTTATATTGTAAGCAACAATGAACTTTGGAAGACCTTGTAATCTAAACTTTGTCATTTACTGTATGACCTTGAACAGGTCACTTGATTTTTATGGGCCATGGTTTCCTCATCTGTAAAGTGAAATTCAATTAGACGAACTCTTAAGTTCCTTCTAACTTCAAAACTTTGCTATGATGTAAAAGATTACATAAATTTTGAAGTAATGTACTATGTGAATTATGCAGTGAATTATGAAGTAATATACAATGTGAATTATACATAAATTTTGAAGTAATATACAATGTGAATTATGCAGTCACCAGTTATAATCACTAAATTAAGATATAAGCCTAAAAGAAGGGTGAAATTTGATCTCACTGATACCCTAATTTTCTATTTTTAGTCTTTGGAACAAAAAAAATACTTAGTCACCAGAGTCTTTTCTTAGGTGTTCTTTCAGTGTGTGTGTGTGTGTGTGTGTGTATGTATCCACATAAACCCATGTCCACACACAGAAAATTAAGGTAGAAAAGCAAATGGAAGTGTTGAAGATACAAAACTATAAAAAGCTATTCAGTAGCATAGCCATGAAGGAACCAAGGCACTAAAATGACCTATTTAATGCTTATCCCACTAACCATATTATCTATCCAGAAAAATACTTAAATATTTCAATGGTACTTTTAGCTCATTAACTGAGTGTTAGTGAACCTTCCAGAGTGGCAGATCTTAGCCAATCTATGCCTTTCCATCTTGTGACCTCCCATTAACTCTTTCAAAAAGGATCCATACAATGCTGTGAAGAAAGTCCTTTAGGTGTTCTAATATTCTGAGGTAGTAGTACAGTAGAGGGGCTATTGGTGTCTTATCTCACAATCTTGCTGCATGACTAACCCAGATCCTTTTCTGATTCTTAATCTGCCATGTAACAATCTAAAAATTTTATGTAATTTGATTTTTAAAATTAAAATGTATAGGAAGTTTTGGAATCAGAGAACATAAGTTCAAATATGGGTTCTACTAATTCCTACCTGTGTGACTTTTGGCAAAAGCCTCAAACTTTTGGTCCCTCCATTTCCTCATTATAAAGTGAGGTTGGACGTTGAGGTCCTACCTAGGTTTGGATCTATAATTCTACGCAAATGCTATAACATATCTCCTTCTAACAGTGATTACAAGACCAATGCTTCCTCCTGCATGACCTTTAATGTACAATAATTAATTAAATAATGAGCAGTTTTAAGCACTTGTTATGGGTTCTGTGGTGGCACTGAGTTACAAAGACAAGAAATGTACCTTTCAACGAATCACTTCTCAAACCCATAATTTATTATACATACTCCTGCTATGATTCAAACCTTGCATCAGGTACTGATTAATTGTATGAGCAGGGATAGTCACTTAAACTCTTTGACTTTCAGGGTCTTCAACTATGAAAAGGGGATAATTACGCCTATAGTATCTATAGTACCTCCTTTAAAGGATCAAATGAGATTACCTATATAACATACTTTGCAAACTTTAAAATATTAAATCAATAAAAGCTGTTATTGTTATCAAGATTATTCATTTGCCTTCTGGTGTAAGTCCTTATATAATGAGTTCTAAAAAGTATGAGATGCTTATAGTACTTAACGTTTTCTATCTCCCTCACCTGACTTAGTTTAACCCTGATTTTACTTCATCTAGGACTAGATCCTGGGCTCTTGGTAGCCAGTTAGTCTCTCTCTAAGGCAGTATTTCTAATAGCAAAATTGGATAGAAATAGTGTACTACTTTGGAGATCAAGGCTATAGTGTCAATCTGCAAATGTATAGGCCTATGAGGAAAGCTTGCCTCTGAAATTTTACTTACAACACAGCAAGGACAAGAAAATCAAACAGACATTTAGTAAGGATAGAGAATTATCATAGCAGAATTAAAGATTTTCTCTTCATGATTGTTTAACCTTAGAATGAGGCTTCCTACAAGACCCATCCATCTCAGTATTTGTTGTTCTATTGTGTCATAAATTATTTTACAATCCAAGCTTGTCTGGGCATGCCCAGTTTACCTAACATGGAGGTGTCCTTGGTAGGCCTTTGGAGCATGTCTGGACTGCTTAATCTAGATGCGTTTGCCTCTATACCTGCCACATGAAAGGATACAGCCTTCTTCGATTACCTGCATGTTTAAAACTAGGGATATTGAGTCTCTGATCCTTTTTTTTTCTGCCACTCTCTTTCTCTTATCTTTTTTAGCCACTCTTGCCTACTGCAACAAAAGGGTAAAGATGGCAGATCAGTCACAGCATGGGCTGAACTAGTAAGAGTGGAAGGACTTCCCCACTCTTACTCTGCCTTCAAAAAATGGACCTGGGAGGGACAGAGTAATCCTGTTCTGCATTATTTAACTTCTTCCATTTCAAGTACTAGAAGTGGTCTCCATGAGACCCAGGCACTTGAGCCATGAACATCTTGTAGTCAGGAATGCAGGTGGGATGGGGCATCCAGACAGTCCAGCATGGAAGCCCTAAGAAGCCAGAGTGCCTGAGCATCAAGCCCAAGGTCAATCCTGGATTTGGAGGTAAGATTGTACCCTATTAGAACCAAGCTAAGCTATGGACTTAATCCATTCCCTCCCCAGGGACTGATGTGTAAGAGGGGAGGGTGATTATAAGTCCCACATGTTAAGAGAATAAATTTCTATATTTGTGATTATACCTTTTAAAGTAAATATTTCTGCGTAAAAGCATATCTGATTCTTAGTGACTAAGTGGAACTAGGATACAGGGGATCTCTCTAAACTTTGAACCTCAGTGGTAAAGGTTAGAATCATTTGTAGAAAGCCTATGCACCCCAATCCCCCTGAAGGTACTGAAGAACCCCAGGAGGGGGCCTTAAGACAGTGAGGGTCAGAGTGGCTTCTGTTATATTGTACTTGTTTGTCTATGTACATACAGAACATATGCAAATATAAAATCTTTGATGAAAAAAAACTCTTGGTTTTGCCTTAGCATTTATTCCCAGTGCCATCTTTGTGGAAATTGCCATTGAACAATCATTGACTCCAATGCCTAAGTGAACCTATAGCTATAAACTCTGTTAGCCAATGGTAAGCAACCTAGATTCACTAAGAGTTAATATATGAGAATAATCTATATTTATTCCCCTACTAGGATATAAAATTCTTGAGGGCAAGAAGAATATCACTTTTCTCTTTCTATCCCCCATTGTCCAGCTATCCAAGCCAAATCAGTATACATGTATTAAGCAACTACTACGTATCAGACATTGTGCGAAGCTTGGGTGATAGGCTTAATAAAAAGAAACACAATCCCTGGGCTCAAGGAGTTTATAATCTAAAGGGGGAGACAACATACAAAAGGAGGCAGGAAATGGGAGGGAGCGACACATGGGGACACACTTGTTCTGTGGAGTTGAAATCAGGCGCAGCAGTAGAGGAGTGAATTGAGAGCCTTCTATTTTAGAAAGGCATTGGGAGAAGTTTTGTACTTTATACTCTCATCACATGAGAGTGGAAGATGAGGGAGGTGGTGTCAATCAAGGCTTAGTTAGAGGTAATATCCAGTACATGGTAGATATTTTATGTGTTTATTGATTGCCTGATACATAAGGAAATAAGGGTTGGGGCCACTATTTAGGGAGGGATTGGGAAGAATATATTGTCATATGTTTTAAACAGTACATAATTTATGTTTCAGTTCTAATGGAGCAAAGTCGATGAATGACTTGGCCAACTGGTATGGTAGAGGCCTGACATTGGTAGGAGATGAGGAGTAGCCAAGGGCCTTTTTTAGATTTATCATGCTTTGTCATTTGCCTGAATATTTCTCCAGTGGCTGGTCCTGAGCAAAGGAACAGGCTAAGTTAAGAGCCTGAATGATTTCTGCCGAGATCACATCATGTTAATCATTCCTGTCAGGATCCCAGGGAAGGAGAGGTTGGCTGTCCTGACAATCTGCATTAACGTGGGTGGATGGTGTTTGATTATACCTCCATGGAGGCAGTTTCCATTTACATCTTTCATCAGAAGTATGACAGCACTGTGTCCCTTGAAAGATGTGCTCAATGCCCTGATTATCCCATGTCCTCTTGCCTGCACATTGCCCTCTCATCTGCTGTCCTCTGGAAGAACACAACCTTTAGACTACAAGAGAGACGTTGAATGGGACAGAAGGGATTTGATCAGCCTCTTCATAAGGGGTATAGCTTCACTGCTGTCAATAAAAAATTCCTGGATGTACTCTCCTAACATCCATTTGTGGGCTTGTCCCATGGACCCTTTTTCACCCCCAGTGGGAAACCTGCAACAATGTAGTCCTTGATGCAGAGACACTGTTAAAGAAAAGAACACCTCTCACCCTGGGTCTTAGGGGTTCTCATCTTTCTACATGTCTATAGAAGTAACTGAACAAGTCAGATGAATTCATTGTTATTAACTATTTCTGCACATAGTCAATTTGGTTGAATGATTTAAACTATCCATATACCCCAAACAAAATCCTTTCATTGAAAAGTGGAATGCCCTCTGGATAAGGGACAGTTTTCCATGGAAATTTTGACAAGCATTTAAAGATAAGTATGGAATATGGAATAGGAGCAGGAAAAAAACAAACTTTTCTTGACTAACATAATGAGTCAAGCAATAGGATATGAAATGTGCTTAATGATGAAATAAACTACTGAGTTATAGATACAGCCAAAAAAGAAAACCCTCAAACTCTCGATCTTTAAACCTCACAAATAAAATGGGAAATAGTCCTTTCTGCTTAGTTCTACACAGATAATCTGTAAGAAACAACTTTATAAAAAGGTGAATGAATCAGATTGAAATATATCTATTTATTTGAAAACCGAAAACAAACACATTTCTAAAAATTAAGACAAGACAAAAAAAGCTAAGATAAAAAATAAAAATATGCCTACTTAGATATGCCAGGCTAACAGTCCTGCTTCAACATTAAATGTAGTACTTAATTTCTGGTACTACATTTCTAGTACAGAGTGTCTTCCCAAATAAAGGGAAGTTAAGATATATTCTTAACATCATTCAAAAATCCAGATGAAGACTTCTGTCAGAATCTCTAAAATAGCCAAAGGACCAAAAATACGGAGTAACTTCAATTTCAGCACGAATGAGACTTCTTTCTATATATAGCTGCCCTAAAATAGACATTTTTGATTTTTGGTTTGCAGTACTGAAGTATTCTTCTGCCCATTAATGGAAGACTAGATTTAAAATTAAGCCTAGAGAACTATTACACATTGCTGCAATTTAGCTACCTTTGCAAACTTCCTAAACAGGCTATTATCTTCTCTTTTTCCATCCATTCTTTGCCTGATGTGATTAAGAAACTACAAGGGAAGAAAACACATCTTTCACATGTACATCTGTTATTATGTGTCTGTGGGGATATATAACCTATTATATACTGGCAAAAAGATTTAAAGAGAGGTTTAAAAACAAATACCAAGTGGAATTTTATTTATTTTAGGGGGGGGGAAATTTCTGTTTATCCACTTTTGCTCCTGTGTGGAGCATATGCTGTATAACTCAGGTACTGTTGTGTTCTTATATTGGTGGAGGATGGCTGAACAAGGTACTCTAGCAAGGTTGCTTGTTTGGGAAAGAAATGTAAGCATCTAGTGAATCAGAAAAAATGTTATTGCCATTGCCATTAGTCACTCTCCTAGATGGAATTATAGCTTCACCCACAGCTGATCACAGTGTCTAAAACATAAAAATGATTTGTCAGTATGCCTAAGTATATTTTCCTCATCAGAAGGGGGGAAATGCCCATTACTGTTTCAAGGAATAAGCATATTTTCATTCTTTATTATGCATCCCAGAATAAAAATGTGCATCTCTTAAATCCTTTATAAATGACATTCACTGACATAAAGAAAGTTCATATCAACATGACTCCTGTTTTATGTTTACCTTCTCTAAAAAATAGAATAACCAAATAGATAAATCAACATGCATGTATAAGCACTTGTTATGAGCTAAGCTCTGTGACAACCATGAGGGATATAAAGAAAATGTGAAGCCATCCCTGCCTTCAAGGATCTTACTTCCTAATGGGGGAGACAATGTAAATACACACATACACACGTACATATCACACAAAAACATAAAAAGTAGATATGAGGTAACAATGCACCCTCAGCACATTCCATCTCCCAACTCCATGCTGGTACTTCCCCTTACCTCTGCCTCCCAGAACCTCCTCCCTCTCCCTCCTTTCCCTCTGCCCAAAGAGGGTATCATACCCTAACAGGTACTGTGAACAAAGGAACATAAATTTTGATTGCTGAAATCTCAAAAGATATCTTCAGGCTTAAAGGTCAGATTTCTTTCTTAAGGACAATGCCTTAAACTCAAATTACTTTGGCTCTCATAGACAGGCCAACAAGAGGTGCCAATCCAATGTGATTGTTTGGGCCCAGATGACTCAGAGTGAGTGTAAATAGCAATGTTTTCTGTTTTGGCCAGAAACCCTGAAGGTTTCCCCCCCCAGATTGATTGTTTTTGACTAGGTAAAAGGCTATTCTTTGTCTCATTTCTTACCTAAACTTAATCATTGAAGGGGCATTGCTTCAGTCAAACTGAGACCTGGGAGAGATCTTACCTTAAAAAGGCCAAGATATCTCAGTGTATCTGGGGCCATCTCCAGTCATTTTGATCTATGTATGATCTTGCCATGGATCTTGGATTCAGATCTTGGATTCATCTTGGATTCAGATGGCTCCAGAGGACAGTGAGGCTACTGACTTTGCACAGCCCTCCCTGACTTAAATCCAACTCACTTGCAAGTCATGGTATCACCTTCCTGATGTCACGAGCCTCTTTCAGAATGAAAAACAAACAACTACATATATATATTTAAATATCTATAGAAATATGGCTATCTATATTATCATCGCGAGAGAGAGACAAAGAGAGAGAAACAGAGAGACAGAGACAGAGACAGAAACAGAGAGGGGGACAGAGAAAGAGAGAAAAGACTGTATTGACTATATAGTATTTTAAATGAGTTTAAGACTCATGCCTAATGAACTATAAATCACGGCACACACAAATAATTAATAAGAATGCTCATAGAGACATCATTAACAATCTTTGAGAAATTAGAAAGAAAAAGAGAGGTGACAGAAGAATCAAGAGGATAAACACTATTACAATATTTTAAAAGGAAGAAAATGTGGATCCCTAGGTGATATTAAGCTATATTGGTGAGCTTAACTTTTTCTGTTGAACAAAATCCTTGAATAACTTATTAAACATAAGGATTGTGACCATTTGCATTATGATCAGTGTGAGCCAGTATAGATGTATTCATTAAGAAAAAAGTAAGGTCAATATACTGGAGGTTGCTTTTGATGGTGTTATCGTAATGCAGATTAGAAAACTGATGTAGGTATCATTTCTGTTGATTTCACAAGGGTATTTTTCAGATCCTTCTGATAATCTTGTGTACAAGATGGAGTACAGCTAGGTGGATTCATTGCTACATAAACAAAGAATTTTGTTGAAAAGAACAAAAGAAGATTGAATTTAAAGAAAGTTTCTATGTGGTAGAAGATATGATGCTAGGAGGTAAGTTACAAAGATGAAAAAGAAAATTAGAACAGTTTGTGTCCCCAAGGACATTACAATTTAATGGAAATGGAGTGACAAAAATCATCTATGTGCACAAGTAAATGTGTATCATGAGGAAGGGTTCTCTACTTGATCCTGTCCTGATCAACAGGTGAATTAGAATCTTATTAAACCATCAGAGGTATGTATTTCTTATTTTATGGATGAAACAGAAAATGAAATGGAGAAATGATAAATTGAATAGCTAGATGAAAAAAACAGCTTTCCAAATAATCTAAAATGCACTAAACCCAACAAGAGGAAATTTGACAGGAATAAATGTAAAGTTCAGCATTTAGGTTAAAAAATCACTTTAAAAAGCAGACAGGAGATTTAACTTGGTAGACGTTTGTGACACAGATTTGATTTAGTACAAATGCATAATGTGGTGGAAGGAGTACTGGATTGTAGACCTGGGATTCTGTCATGCTATGCCACTACTAGTTATATGACTCCAGGTAAGCCACTTTACCTCTATGAATGTTCATTTCTTTTCTTATGTAAAATGAGAAGTTTGGGTTAGATAAGCTCCAAGTCTCAGATCAGCTCTAAAATTCTACAATTCTAAGATTCAGCGAGAAATCCCTGCTCAAAACATCAAAGTCTATGTTAATAGAAACACTTTGTCTAGAGAAAGGGGTTAATAGTTTCACTGTGCTCTATACTGTTCAGACCATATTTACATTGCATTCAGTTGGGGACAACATATTTTAATAAAGATGTTGACAAGCTGAAGTATACCCAGAAGAACAGCGGGGACTGTGAAAAGTCTCAAGACCAATTCATATAAGGATTTATTGAGGTAATTGGGGATTTGAAACCTGGAAAACAAAATATTAGGTAGAGTTTGGTTTTCTTTGACCAGTTTTCAAATATTTTAAGGGTAGACAAGTAAAATATATTTTATTTTTTTTACTGTATTTTCCATAGATCTGATTTCAGACAAAGAGGAAACAGTTTCCCAACAAATTTAATGAAGAATTTTCCAATGGAAAAAGCTGTCTAAAAATGGAATAATTTTTCCTTCTAATGTAGTAACCTCCCTGCCATTGGAGATATTAATGGAGAATCTGAACGATGACTACTGAATGATGTTGTAGGAGGTCCTACGTAGGGTGAGAGTTTGAACCCTATGACCTCAAATATCCCTTATAAAACTAAAATGTATGAATCCCTTACCATTTTCTGTTATCCCTTAAAATAAGAGTGGCTTTGCATATACATTTTAAAGCAACATTTGAAACTTGGTTGATTATAATTAAATTCTAGTACCAATCACATTGGCAATCCAGAGGAGGCTCAGACATTTCACAGATAATAACTGAATAATCTCCCTTAATCTTCCACAACGTAAGTATGCATGCAAAATAATTCACAGTAGACTATGTGCAACTTCTTTAGTACTGAAGATATAATACAAACATACTTTAACTTATATATCTTAGCCAAAAGTTGTATATACATAACATTTTTATAAATTGAATCATATTTCAAAAATTCTTGACTTTGGAATTAATTTTTAAAAGACCCCTGTGGAGGATACTTTGCTAAATCAAATGATACTTTGATAAAATGAATAATCATCCTTCAGTTCACTTTTATTATAGTTAGTGTTTCAATAAATTAAAGAGAGACATAACATCCATCCATGAATAAGGATATGATAGTTCTATCTTATGCCCTCATTAGACCACAGCTAGAGTATTATGATCAGGTCTTGGCACAAAATTTTAGGAAGGACACTAATAATCTGGAGAGCACCTGGAGAGATTGGCAACAAGAATGTTAAAGACCTGGAAATTATGCCATATGAATTGACTGAACCAATTAGGAGTGCTTAAACCACAGAAGAGAAGACTAGTGCTTTAAGAAATTGAGCCTTAGGGGGTACAGCTAAGATGGTGGAGTTGAAAGATGCACATAGTTTTTCTCCCACAGCCCATAAAATACCTGTAAAAAAATGATTCTAAACAAATTCTAGAGCAGCAGAAGTCAACAAACCAACAGAGTGAAAGAGATTTCAAGCCCAAGGTAGCCTGGAAGGCTGACAGGAAAGGTCTATTGCATGTGACACAGAGCACAGTGCGACCTATAGAGCCCAGTCCAGCCCTGACTTCTTGGCACCAGCAAGAACAGGACCATAACAGGCCTCAGGGGCAGAATTCCCAGCAGCAGCGGGTTTTCAGATCCCTCTACCCACAAACGCCAAAGCTTCAAAGGTCAATGAAAAAGTGTTTTCATCTGGGTGAGAAGGGAACATGGTCTGACCCTGCCAGCAGCAGCCACTACAGCAGCAGCATCCATTTTTGGAGCCCTCTGCCTACAGCCCCTGGGATAATTGAGCAGCTGATCTGAATCTCAGCCTTGAGCCCAACCCTGGGGTGAGGAGGAGCACTGGCATGGTGGAGCTGGAGGCAGCTGTGGAGAGGGAATTTTACTACTCACAAATTCTAGGCAGAAAAGTTTTTGGTTGCTCCCAGACCAGTGTGCAGGCCAAGGGAGGAGTAAGTCCCCAGAATATATGCTACTTTTGACAAAGGACTCAAAAGTCAAGTAACTGGCTGGGAAAATGCCCAAAATGGGGAAAAATATGACTATAGAAGGTTACTTTCTTGGTGAACAGGTATTTTCTTCCATCCTTTCAGATGAGGAAGAACAATGCATGCCATTAGAGGAAGTGAAGGCTTCCAAAACCTCCAAAAGAAATAGGCAATGGTCTCAGATCATGGAAGAGCTCAGAAAGGATTTTGAAAATCAAGTAAGGGAGGGGGAGAAAAAATTAGGAAGAGAAATGAGAGAGATGCAAGAAAATCATGAAAAGCGAGTCAATGCTCTACTAAAGGACACTCAAAAAAATGCTGAAGAAAATAACACCTTTAAAAATAAGCTAACTCAATTGGCAAAAGAGGTCCCAAAATACAATGAAGAGAAGAATGTTTTAAAAAGCAGAATGTGCCAAAAGGAGAAGGAAGTTCAAAAGCTCACTGAAGAAAATAGTTCTTTAAAAATTAGAATGGAGCAGATGGAAGTTAATGATTTTATGAGAAACCAAGAAATTACAAAACAAAACCAAAAGTATGAAAAATGGAAGATAATGTGAAATATCTCATTGGAAAAAACAACTGACCTAGAAAATAGATTCAGTAGAGACAATTTAAAAATTATGGGACTACCTGAAAGCCATGATCAAAAAAAGCCTAGACATCATCTTTCATGAAATTATCAAGGAAAACTGCCCTGATATTCTAGAACCAGGGGGAAAAATAATATTGAAAGACTGTACCAATCACCTCCTGAAAGAGATGCAAGAAAAGAAACTCCTAGGAACACTGTGGCCAAATTCCAGAGTTCCCAGGTCAAGGAGAAAATATTACAAGCAGTTAGAAAGAAACAACTAGAGTATTGTGGAAATACAATTAGGATAACACAAGATCTAGGAGCTTCTACATTAAGGGATTGAAGAGCTTGGAATAGGATATTCCAGAAGTCAAAGGAACTGGGATTAAAACCAAGAATCACCTTCCCAGCAAAACTGAGTTAATACTTCAGGGAAAAAATGGTCATTTAATGAAATAGAGGGCTTTCAAGCATTAGTGATGAAAAGACCAGAACTGAATAGAAAATTTGACTTTCAAACACAGGAATCAAGAGAACCCTGAAAAGGTAAACAGAAAAGAGAAATCATAAGGGACTTTCTAAAGTTGAATTGTTTCCATTCCTACATGGAAAGATAATATTTGTAACTCTTGAGACTTTTCTCAATATTTGGGTAGTTAGAGGGATTATGCACATACACACACACACAGACAGAGAGCACAGGGTGAGTTGAATAAGAAGGAATGATATCTAAAAAATAAAATTAAGGGTTGAGAGAGGAATATATTGGGAGGAGAAAGGGAGAAATGGAATGAGGCAAATTATCACTCATAAAGGAGGCAAGAAAAAACTTTTTTCAATGGAGGGGAAAAGGGAGGAGGTGAGAGGGAAAAAGTGAAGCTTAAGCTCTTCACATTTGGCTAAAGGAGGGATGCTAATTCAATTTGGTATGAAAATCTATCTTACACTAGAGGAAAGTTGGGGAGAAGGGGAGAACTGGGGTGAGAGGGATGATAGGAGTGAGGGCAAATAGGAGGAGGGAGTAATTAGAAGTAAACACTTTTGGGGAGGGACAAGGTCAAAAGAGAGAATTGAATAAGTGGGGGCAGGATAGAATGGAGGGAAATATGGCTAGTCTTTCACAACATGACTATCATGGAAGTCTTGCAAAACTATACATATGTGGCTTATATTGAATTGTTTGCTTTCTCAGTGGGGATGGGTGAGGAGGGAGGGAGGTAGAGAAGTTGGAATTCAAAGTTTTAGGAACAAATGCTGAGAATTGTTTTTGCATACAACTAGAAAATAAGAAATACGGATATAGAAATCTATCATGCCCTACAAGAAAAGAGAGAAGATGGGGATAAGGGAAGGGAGGGGTGTCATAGAAGGGAGGGCATATTGAGGGAAGGGGTAATCATCATACAAGGTGTTATGGGGTGGAGGAGGGGAGAGATGGGGAGAAAACGTGGAACTCAAAATTTTGTGGAAATGATTGTGGAAAACTAAAAATAAATAAATAAACATAAAAAAAGAAAAAAAAGAAATTGAGCTTTATATCAAGAACTATTCAAAAGTGAAATGAGTTGCTGCCAAATATATCATATCTATCTTCAATGGGGTCCTCAATAAATCAGTCAGTCAAGAGACATGTGTTAATCACCCAGGCACTGTCCTACATAGGAGGCTCACACAAAGAGTCAAAAAAAATATCCAGCTCCTGACCTCCTGTGCTTCAAGAACATTCTGGAAAAACCCTTGTAATAGATGCTGTCAAAGGGATTCATTTTCAAGGATAGATTACCTTGGATAATCATTGAAGTCCCTTCTAGGCCTGAAATTCCGTAATGCTGTAAGCATCAAGTGTATACAGAATACTGTTCATGTAGGAGAAATAATGTTTAGACAAAACATGGTCTTTGGACACATGAAATTTATGGCTCAGAGGGAAAGATATGACATACATATGCATATAACTACAACTCCATATATTATATGAGTATAAAATGCCATGTGGCATCCCTGCAGGAAGTTTACTATCAAATTGGGAGTAGTATGTGAGAGATCAGAGACACCTTTATTGAGAAAGGGACAACTTGCATTACTATAAAAGTGTAGGGCCAGACAGAACCTTAGTGTTCAGTTAGCTTAACCGCTAAATATTATTGGGTATTCAAGGATGGGTGGGATCAACAGGGTGGAATGTAGGAAGGAAAAGGATATTCTCTTAAGACACAATAAAGGTACAAGTCTTCTAGAGAAAGAAAAGGGGAAGAGAATAAACATTTATATAGTTCCTACTATGAACCAGTCACTGGGTTAAATATTTTTAAAATGTTATTTCATTTTATCCTCACAACAGTCCTATGAAATAGCTGCTATATTATTATCTTTATTTTACAGTTAAGGAAACTGAGGCAAACAGAGACTAAATGACTTCCCTAGGGTCACACAGCTAGTAAGTGACTGAGGCTATATTTGTATTTACATCTGAGTGGAGAATGAAGTAAGTTCAGGGAATAATAGGAAAGAATATCAATGATGAAATATCCTATTGAGTGCACTGAATAAACAATTTTTGACAAAGTCTGAAGTCAGTCAATATGGTTTATCTTACACCTTACAGATGACATGAATGTCTGAGAAAATAAGAGTAATGGATAACTAAATTTGATTCTTAGGATTTATAATCTCTAGTATTAATATTGTAAGGAGAAGCTACCTGCATTCAACTCATGTGAACAAATTCCAAGTTTCCTTTTCCTCTTGGCCAAATCCCAATGCCAGTGACTATTGCTAGCCTATCTAAATTCTCCCTACAGTTTTACATGGATAAAGGAATCCAAATCCACTCAGCACTCTATTGAACAGGCCCTGCTACTTGTCCCCATTAAGCAGATTTCAATGCTGAGTGAAATGATTCCTCTGGATTGAAGTTAGGAGTCCTCAGTGACAAGAAAAATAATGCATATGGAAGATAATGAACAAAACTTTGGTCTGTTTTATCACCAAGGATTTTCAGGAACAATGCCCAAGTTGCTGAAGCTATTCCATCACTCAAGTACACATTCATCAGTTCTGTTCAACATTTGCTTTATGTGATTTAATATGGAAATACCATACTTAAAAAGATTTATATAAAAGTCTCTTCTCCCCATTGTTATCACTTTTCCATGTCATTCTCTAGAATATCAACTCTCTCCAAGACGGCCATATCAGCAGGACTAATCTATAATAGCACAACTCTCTGAAGCTCACCCCCATCTTCTGCATTGGAATCATGAAACTCAATTATTAAGTGAGAAAAAAATTGAAAAGCCCAAAACAATGATGTAGAGTTAGTGTCAGTATGTCAATGGGACTACTGCAGCTGTCACAGTGTGAAGCCCAAACACTTAGGAAATTTAGAGCAGTCAATAGAGTCTATTATCAGCTAACTCACATTAATGTAGGACACAAGTCATTTCAAGAGATATATCCAAGGTGGCCACAATTAAGATTTGGTTCTACCAACTTTCCCTTGTTTATTCCCTTTGAAAAGACCACACCAGCCTTATATTTCCTTCTATGAATTCCTTCTATGCCTTATCTCTATTTTTCCTGTCTCTCTCATTTTCTCTGTTTCTGCCCATCCATTCATCTATATGTCTGATTGTTCATTTGTCTATCTTTTTTCTCTCTTACACACACACACATACATACATACATACACAGACACACACTGTATTTCAGAAATACTCAAATTCTAAGGATTCAAAAATTCAATTAAAAATATTTATAAGGCACCTTTTATATATAGTACTCCCAAAATATCTAAAATCAACAACATGAAAGATATTTTAAAAACAATGCTGAAATGTATTTATGATCACTGAGAAAGATTTCAGTGGAAATATCTACATAATCCATCAGACTGGATTTAAAATATAGCATATTCCTAAATGAAATTTTAAAATATAAGATAATTCTAAATTCTTTTTTTTCAATTCAGAAACAAATTACTTGCTGTTTTCATAATTGCTACAGACGCCCACCCAGCAGGGCTGTCACTGTGATACATACATTTTCTAAGCCCATCAGGATAGCCATGGAGAAAGAGAAGAAAGAAATTACATTAAGAAACTTAATGAAATGGAAATTAACTTGAAATATTTGGGAAGTAAATCAATCAGATTAAGGACATTCATAGCAGAGGATTAGAATTTGGGAGCCTTTGTTTCTATTCCCAATTTTGTAACTGACATCTTAATGTTTATGGCTCTATGGGATCTGGACCTTGAAGGAATGTTAGAGAAAATCCATTTCAACTCCTTTTTGATAGGTGAAGAAACTGACCAGAAAAAAGTGACATGCCTATAGCCACACACCTGAGTAAAATTCTTAAAGGATTTCTTTGATGATATTACTGACTTCTTAAAAAATTACATTGGTTCCATATTGTCTCTTGTGTCAAATACAACATTTTTTGCCTTGTAAAGCTCTTTGTAACACACTATTCATCTACAGTTCCAGACTGACTAAACATTCCACCCCTTCACATACTCTATAATTTGGCCAAAAAAGACCTACTCAATGGTACTTATGCATGACATGCCATCTTATCACTGATACTTTGCACAGACTACACTCCATGCCTACAATACATTCCCTCCTCATTCCTACATCTGATAATCTCTATTCTCCTTTGAAACTCAGTTTCTATGGGAGATTCCTCCTGATCTGCCCCACTGCTAGTGCCTCCTCCAATCACCCTGCATTTATCTTGCCAATATAGTCTACATACTTCCATGTGTATAAAGTGTTTCCCAAATTCCTTAGGAGCAAAGGATATCTTGTTGTGTCTTTGCATCCCCAGAACCTAATGAAGTGCTCACTAGGAAAAGTGTTCTATATGTATGCACTTATTGATTTATAAAGCACAGGAAATGGGATTGGACCCAGCTCTTCTGACTCTGATTTCACCATTTTTTTCTACTACACTGTGCCATTTGTCAAATTTTCCTTGTTTTCCTCCTCTTAGTCAAGGAAGGATATTTGCCTTAACATATGTTTGGGTATCAATACTGGCTTGAACTAGGAGGTATGTGGGGGTTTTACAGAATCTCTGAGTTGTGAAATTATATTTATTTTTAAACACATTTCATTGTCTTTTATTTTTATGTCATCGAATTTCTCCCTAGATCCTTCTATCTCCTTTCCCAGAGACCCATCCCATACAAAAATAATTAAAGTATAAAAACAGAAAATACGAAATTATATTTAACATTTATAAAAGTATAAAATATAAATCCACAAAAATAAAATAAAATAACAAATAAATGAACAAATATATAATATAAAATCAACAAAATTGATCAATGCATCTGAAAAAATATGAACATATAAGCAATGTTTCACATCCATGGGCCTCCCTACTCCTCAAAAAAATCAGCATGATTATCTTCTCATTTTTCTTCATTAGTGCCATGCTTGCTCTGTGAAATTCTGCATCATTCACTGTGTGAGTGTATACAGTTGTTCTTTATGTTTTCAATGCTGTAGTCATTGTGTATACGATTTGCTCAACTCTGCTTACTTCACTCTATATCAGTTCATGTCTTTAGATGCCTCACTGTATTCATCGAATTCTTTATTTCTTATAGTACAGCAACAATCCATTTTGCTACCTAGTAGTGAAATCTCTGAGACAGAGGCTATAGACATTCTATTTACTTTATGTGCATAATTTCAAATTGTTTTTCATAATAGTTTCACTAATTCACAGTTCCACCAATAATATACTAGTGTGCCTATTTTTTCATAATACCTACTACATTGACTGGTCCAATCTTCTGTCATGTTGAGCAATTTGCTATATCTAAGGTGAAAAATCCAGGATTGCTTTCTCTTAGAGTTAGTGATTTGGAGCATTCTTTCAAATAGTCGTTAACAGTTTTCAATTCTCCTTTTAAGGACTGCTTGTTCACAATCCTTTGACTGTCTATACAGGGAAGGCTTTTGGCCTTATGTAAATATAGATGTAGAAGAGAGAGATAGATATAGATAAGTATATGAAGAATATATATATATATATAAATATATATATATATATAGCAAATGCCTACATATGTGTATGCATATATACATATATCTATATTTTTGTCTGTGTAACAGTTAGCAACATATCTTGGACACAAAATCCTTATCTGAGAATTTGATTTCTGCCCATTGGACTATTTTCTTTCTTATTCTACAAGCATTAATTTTGTTTGTGCAAAAGCTTTTGATTTTCATGTAATTAAAATGGTTTCTTTTATCCCTTGTAATTTTCCTACATTTTCTGTGAAAGCTATATGATCTACTTCTTTTCTATTTTTGATGGTATTCATTTACTTTAATATTCAGGTGTCATTTCCATTTTTAATTTACTACTGGATATAGTATAAGTTGTTTTTCTTTGCCTAATTTCTTTCTGAATGTATTCTAGTTTTCAGAGAAATTCTTACCAAATGCAGAGTTATTTCTTACAATATATGTTTGGGGACTTATCAACACTCAGTTATTGAATCTCATTGTATTGATTATTTCTAGTCTGGAGTGAGCCTTTGACCTACTTCTCTATTTTTTGACCCACACCAAATGGATTTGATGATTGCCATATAAAACTTCATTTCTAATGCTGGTGCCCTATGGTCTACTTCTCCTTTTTCGTACAGTCTGATGTTTAATTTCTCAGAATTTTTTGGCTTCTGAATTGCTCAGAACCTTTGGCTATGGGTCTGACTCATTGCTTTCTAGTCTCCCTGACCCCTACCTCCTCATTCCTTTGAATCTGGACTTCTTGTATTCTCAGACCCAAGATACCTACCTATTCCTACCTGGAACATCTGGTTTTTCTGGATGTAATATGGTTTTCCCTTCTCACTCTAACTGGGGACTCCTTCCTACTAGTCAAACAACCGATCTTTAGTCCCTTGGCCTGCTCTTTTTAATTATCAAATTCTAATATTATACCAGGTCTTTTTAGAGTCCCTTACTTCTTGACTAGTAACAAAAGGACAATGCTATTTATATAAACATATGTATGTACATGTAGGTAGACATAATACATTTCCTGCTCATCATACTATATACATATGATTTATTATCTTTTTGATACAAATAGAGGGGCAGCAGAGGGTAGGTCCTGGAGCCATAAAGACCTTTTAAATCTAATCTTGGGAAAAAAAAACTAGAACATTTGGTCATGACTAAGACATTTAGGTTATCAATACCCTAAGTGATTCTCTAAGATTCTAAATTATTAAGGATCGACAAATTGTATCTGATGAACATATTTCCTCAACAATGAAAATTGTGGGTCTGGACCTCAAAACAATTCTCAAAAAAATTAGTGGCATTTGTTGATACTTATTTTAATGACCACCTAGAGAGAGAACATGAATTAATGGATAGAAAAGTGGTTTGGGGGTCAAGAAAACTAGGGTTTGTGTTCTCCTTCTGAAATATGTTGAGTTTATGACTAAGTCATTTAATTTCTCAGTGCCCAGGTAAGTTCTGACTAAATTATAGGGTGATTAGATCTCTGTGGGTAAAAGAAGTTTCCTTACCAAAGAAATCACAGATATCAAGGGAAAATAGTAACTTTTGTAAAAAAAATAAATCCTGAAAATATTTCTAAAATACTTTTCACTTTTTATAGATAGCATTTGATTGCTAGAATACATTCAGAAAGAAATTAGGCAAAGAAAAACAACTTATACTATATCCAGTAGTAAATTAAAAATGGAAATGACACCTGAATATTAAAGTAAATGAATACCATCAAAAATAGAAAAGAAGCAGATCATATAGCTTTCACAGAAAATGTAGGAAAATTACAAGGGATAAAAGAAACCCTTTTAATTACATGAAAATCAAAAGCTTTTGCACAAACAAAATTAATGCAATTAATTGACCTATGCACAGTTCAAAATAATGAACTCTGTTAAGGTGAATATCCCTTCATTTAATATCAAGTTCCTTAGATCTATTAAAGTTGTGTACTGACACAATTTGTCAAATTTTCAATACAATCCATTAAATGTTTTCAAGTTATTATTCAACAAAGAAATCAAGGTAGTGAGAAACCACTTAGGATGATAATGACCACAAAACTAAAATGAGGTTTTTGAAAAAAAAAATTGTAACAAGCTGTTTCCTCCATCTCTACCCAACCAAGTACTCCTAAGTCAGACGGCTAGATCTACTTAAGATATGAACCATGATTCTGAAGTTAGTGCTAAAAAGGCATAGGGAATATGATTTCCTTCTGTTTAATCTACTCACTGGCTATTTCAAATCTGAGTTTTCTAAGGACTCTCCTCCATTTCATTGATTCACAAATTGGAGTATAAATATTCTTTTACATCACCTGGTAATTAGCCATTACAGAACAGAATAAATTCAACAGAAAGATATAAAACATTCACTTTGCAGCAAGGGATTCCTGTAGGAGGGTACTTCAATCCTCTTGCTTTCAAGCTTAAAGTAAGTGCCCTTGAAAGCAGGCCTAGCCCTTTTAAAATGACAGTGGTATTTATTTTCAGCACTATCTCAACATGTCCTAGGCAGAAGAACCCATGAGAGTGTCCAATAAGCCTTCTCCATTTCCCCAATCTTTACCCCTTCAATCTAACCTCTGTTAGAATCATTTTCCTTTTTTTGAAGTAATATTCGTTCTCAAGAGCTGTCAATACTACAAATAAGTGACAGAAAAACAATTAATTGCTCCAGATTAAAATTTTCCTCTAAAGCAAACTTTAATACACTAAAACTGAGAAATAAATACACTAGGAAACTGGTAAATTGAGTACGTATTACTCATTAGCCATAATAAGAGCTATCATTCACATTGTCAGTCAGCTTTCAATATCACTCATCTCTTCCCAATTTTTTTTTGTTTTCTCTTTGAAATTGAAGTTTTCCAATCTGGTAGCCAATCAAATCTAAAGATGCTTTTGTCTCTCCCTGAACCAATCATCTTCCACAGAGTTGCCAAAACTGAAACTCCTAAAAAAAGTCTGCAATGGCCCTCTTGTCCTTTAGAAATTTTAGTGGTTTCATTTCCTATAGTCACTGGAACAAATGCAAAGTCCTCTGGCATTTAATTCCCTGCACTAACTAGCACTAGCCAATATTTCCAGACTGATTTCACTTGCATGTTCACACATGTACTCTACATTCTAGTTAAACTGACATATTTGCTCTATGACATTCATGACATTCTGTCTCCTGACTCAGAACATTTGCACAGAGACTATCTCCCATGCTAGAAATACTCTCCAGTCAAAATCCTTACATCCAAGGTTTAGGTCAAGTACCACATTCTATAAGAGACCCTTTCTAAGCTCCCAAGTGTTAAGCGTTCTCCCTCTCCCCAAAATTACTGTGAATTTTATTTGCATATACCTCAAATTTAGTGTCAAGATGCTGTATCCCCTACTCTCCCCCTTCCCCCAATTGAATTTAAATTTCTTGAGGGCAGCGAATGGATTGCTTTTAGCTTTTTCCCCCAGCACTATTCCTTGCTTACATACGGCGCTTAATAAATGTTTATAGCTTGAATTAATTTGAAGTGAATTTGGAGATAAGATTTTGATGGACCACAGACAGGAAAATAAAACCATTTCTTCTTTCATTAGTATGTACATGTTTAAGAAGGCTCACTAACAGCTAAAAAGGGCAGTTTGTAGTCTATGTGCTTGGTCTAAAATGAAGATTAAAATCACTGTTCATTTGAAAATAAGGAAATAAAGAGATTGTCACAAATAACTTGAAATAGCTCAGTGGGATCCATTAAGATTTTTAACAGCTCAGTGAAATTCACCTCCTCTCTGACAGCACTGATTGTGAGGAAGGAGAACTGTCTCCATAATTTTGCATCTTTCTATCTACGCATTAAGCAAACAAACTTATACTGACTGACAGTTTGAAAATACCAAACTGACCTCCACCTTCAATTAACTCAATTTGAAACTACTCCTAACAGCCCACCACAGCTCCTGCTCATAATCCCTGATAATAAGAGCTCTAAATATTCAAGACCAAAAAAAATGACATGGATGTTTAGAAACTGCCTTCTCCTCCATAACAGATACACATACACCAGAATTTTAGGTGTGCCCTCAGCTACCAAAACATTAGGAAGTGGGAATGTGGAAGAAGTAGAAAAATGTTGGGGAGATAACCTGTGTGTTTTCTGAAATTCAATTGGCAGGAGACCTATTCCAGCCTTTAATTCATATGTGGTGACTTAACTTGTAAAGACTGCTTGTGAGAAATTATTTGATATAGTCCTCTATATGGAAAACAAGGTCATTGATCTACCATTTGTGGAATATAAGAAACTAACCTTTTGGCAATGCATGTGAGCAACAGAGACCTAGTCTGGGTTACTGTTGTCAACTATGAACTCTGAACATAGCACAACTAACCTGGAAACTGTTCTGTGCCAACTGAATCAAGTCGGTACCAATATGCCTCTTGGAACACCTGCTTTGGTGATACCCTGAAAGTTAGGTGAGTTGATGTGCTAATTATCCTCCAAAAGGAATTCCTAGGAGAAGGTCCCTGTCTTTTCTTTATTCCCCAGTAACTATTTTGCAAGGATTTTTTCCCCAAGAATTATTAATCATTTTGAGAAATTATTTCGATGTCATATGTAATTATCTATTCGAGATGTATGTACTCATTTAGTGTGATACTGTCTGTTCTTCCAACTGCATATCAGACTTCAGGTGATGCATTCTTCTTCACTTAGTATTCCCTATATGAATAGCTGGATTAAATTCTTTTGAATTTTTATGGATTTCAGGAGGTTCAGTAATATCCTTTGACTTAATTGTAATAGCTCCTCATCCCAAACTGGGAGCATCTCAAGCACTCCATCATTTATAGAAATGTTTCTTAAATTTGACCTCTGTGCTACATATTCCACTCAGGAGTGGACAGGTACACAATAGTCACAAGTAAGCTATGGTATATTACTAATTATTACAATTCACACAAAAAGATGATAGTAAGGTAAAAAGAAAAAGACCAGCTACGTAGTAAGATTAATAAAAAAGCAATCTGTGGACTGCAATGGAGCCCATATAATATAAAGAGATTTAGTCAAAGGTCCCCAGGACATGTAATGGATATGTGGTGATGATTTGTGGAAGTATGAATCATGTGCAGGAAGTCATAAATGGGCTGTATTCTGTGCCTGTGAAAGGGTTACACACATGGATAAAATTATAGCTCATATCAGAGCACTGAAATAGTCCTTAAAGCAGTCATATCTTACTCATCCATTGAAAAAAGAGTATTGGGAAAAGTTGACTATATTTGCCATTCAATATTCTGCCACTCCCACATCTATTAAGTACTTTTTTTATTTGAAGGAACCCTAGATCTGGAATTCAAAGACCAAAATTTAAATCCTAGCTTATGTACCAGCTGTATGCCATCAGAAATGTCACTGAAATCCACTCGTCCTAAGTTCCCTTACTATAGTTAAAATGAGGAGGTCCATGGAAAGGTAGATCATAGAGAACATTCTTACTGACAAACAGGTTTAGCTAGATGACCTCTGGGGCCTATGACATGATCTCTAAGATCCATTTCTTCACTAATTCCATAATAGTAGACTTGCAGAAACCATTAGTGAATACAGACGACAAATCAGTCTAGAAACTAAACTATTTATTAACTATAGAGATTTCTCTAAGAGTTTCTGTCCTTTGTGCTATGATTTTAATGATGATGATAATTAGTATTGGTTTCCCCCACCCCTCTTTGATTACAACTTCACTTATTTTAGGTCCCTTAATTCTAAACCCTTATTAATTTGCATATTTGGTGGAACATCTTAAGGGGAGGAGATTTATTGTCTCTTAACTTTTTTCTTATGTCCTCTAAAACAAGCATAATATAACATCAAAACTGGTAGACCTGAACCAGTTAAAAGAGCTAAGCCATCCCCTTTGTCTGTCTATTAGATAGAGACATTCATATGCATATACACATCATCTATATATAATTGTATATGTATATGTGTATGTATTTATATACATTCATCTGGACTTGCGATTTCATTAGTATAGGGCATGTCCAATGTGAAAAAAAATCTCTCCCCAATGCACATCAACCACTCTCTGTAACTTACAATCCTAATGAATTGCTTAGGGGAATCATTTTTAATTAACTTGTCCATGTAACCTAGCTAGTATATTACAAAGGCGGGACTGAAGTACGGGTCTTCTTGACTGTAAGGCTTACCCTTTATTCCCTATGTTGCACTGCTTTTTATCTAAGGCTTATTGATAAATTTTACTTAAATTAACCTGGAATCAATTAGTGGATCTCAGAGTTGCTGATCTTTATGGAACCTCCAAGGATGGGGTAATGGAGAACTTCCTAGGCAAGAACAAATATAATTTGCAGATATCTGGTGATAATGTAGGAATGACATGACTAAGCTTAAGAAATGCTTTCTGAGTGATTGATTGATAATAAGATATTAACAGAAAATCTCTGTCAGTAATGCTACACAGATAATAAATGGCAAATGTACCTATTTGAACTCCATTATTATACTCTCAGTCTTCGAAATACTTGAACTTTGCATAACTAATCTGACTTCTAAATTGTGGGGCTGCAGACTAGTTACATGTGACATAGCTAGCTGCCAAAGTTCTCTAGCACCAGTGAAAAATAACACAGGGTTCTGGATAGTGGATTCTATGAACCACTTTTACTTTTTTTCAGAACATAGACAATCTCCCTCTGGAAAGAATTTCATGGAAATTGCTTATCTATATTCCTGAATTTTTTCTATTATCTTGATCCTTAATTCTGATTAGTGAGCCATATCAAAAGCTACCTCTATCGTCCTATGCTTTTTCCCCATAGAGAAATGATTAGATAGAAGAGTTGTTTAGGAATGGATCTTTTGATCAAAGACTGGAGGTCTATAAACTGTTGGGTAATCTTATAAGTTCCATAAAATCACATACTTGACTTCAAAATGTTTTGATCTTGGGAAAAGGCTGCCAAAATATAATCTATCCCAGCAATGAAAAATAACATTAGGATAGTGCACTTCCTTGGATAAATGATAAATATGAATGATTTCGTTTGAAGGATCTTGTTGCACACTGTTCTAAAATGTAGGCACAGGCTTTGTTGTCTAGTTAGAGATGATAAATACTCATCCCGGTGAATCACAGCACACTAATGGCCCAATATTCTACACACCTGTTGTGGCTCATCTCTTAAATGGCAGTTACAGAGTTTAATGTGACAACTCTGACAGTTCTTACAATAGGATATTGTGACAAAAAGCAGGGAAAACAACAAATTCCAAGTCTCAGATTGAGCCAAAGTTCCTTAAGTTGATTATCTCACCTGGAGTTCTTCCTGAGAATGTTACTCATTTGTCAAAACCTACTGAGGTTCCAGCATTATCTATCAGAATGTCATAGCCCAAATAGTCTTCCATCAGTAGCCATTGGGGAGAAACACATGGATTTTCAAGTCAGCACTGTTTGTGGAAAGAACATGACCACTATAGAATGTTCGGCAGAGAGGCTTACTTTGCTTATGAATTGATCTCTTGGTTCGAACTTGAAGACAGGGACCATATTATCCTTTGCTCCCATTCCAATCATCATTTTGTTTTCCAATCAAATACCTCTCTGATTATGTTTTATGGTACCTGTTTGTGTTCTTATTAAAGATTTCCTTTTCTTATGAACTTGATCACCAACAAGCAGTTATTCAATACCCAAAGAACAAAAAATATCATACATGAAGCTATGAATATTATGCCCAGTTTCTTTTAAAAGAAGTGTGAAGTTCACAGCAAAACTTTTCAATTACTTTGTGTCCCATTATGATCTTTTAAAAAATGTTTGTCTTGTGCATTTTTGTTTTATTGATTTTCTCCTTCCTTCCTTTCCTCCTTCCCTCCCTCCTTCTCTCCTTCTTTCCTTCCTTCCCTCCCTCCTTCTTTTGCTCTCTTTGTTTTCATACTTAATTGCCAAGCCTTATGCCCACTCATTTGCCACTCCATTTTCTCAGTGATACTACTCAGAATCTTCTACCAACCATTTCTATGAAGTTTTGCAAAAACAATATATTCTAAAATTCTGCAGCTGCATCTCTCCTGAAAAGTGATCATCTGTTTGTTGAAGAAAATGAATGTCCGAGGCTCTTTGGACTCTACATAATGATGACCATTTTATATCCACAGAAGTCAGCTTTAATCTTGGTTGTCACATCATTTAGTTCCCATTTAGGGGGCTTCAACACGTCATTTATATAAGGTCAGTTTATGGCCATTCTAATTGTATGCCACATTCAAAAAATATTTTCTAACTTTCTTCTAGTTTTGTATAGCTTTTTAGTCTTTGTTCTAACATTTGAGTGACTGCATAAAAACATGTTTCAAAAACAGCTACTATGTTCTCTATTAGTAATTTTCTGTTTGTCAAAATAGAATGTTTCATTTCAGTTGATTTTTTGATATCTTCATACCTAGCAACTTTTAACTTTCTTCCGGAAGAAAGAATATTCTCTCTCTCTCTCTCTCTCTCTCTCTCTCTCTCTCTCTCTCTCTCTCTCTCTCTCTCTCTCTCTCTCTCTCTCTCTCTCTTTCTCTCTCTCTCATATATACATATATGTGAATTTACAAAGTTTCAATCTCTTTTGTCCTTGACCAGAAGTCATATTTTCCAACATATTTTTCACTCTTGTCCCCTACATCTAATCCTGCATTTGAATTCATAGTATATATTCATTTAACTTAGAGACTTTAACGAGGTTTTATAGAATTCCTTTATCACTGCATCCTCTGAAACATAAACTGAATCATAAGCCTCACCTATTTTCACAGTAATTTTTGTTTACTGTCTGTCATCAAAAGTTCTATAAGTAGAGATGGCTAAGTACTGCATGAAATGATGTTCTGTGTTGTCTTTGGATGTATACAACTGCTTCTCCAAGGAGAATCTGTATGATGTTCTTCATTTAGATGTACTTCCTACATTCTATAGTCATGGCAAGAATGTTAACACTGAAATTATCTAGTTCTTGCAGTCATTGTCAACTCTTTGGATAGTTGACCAACAATTAAATTAATTATTAATAGCTCATGTAAAAATTGAGAGAAGACCATACACTTAGATCCCGAAGTTTTTACTATTGCTGAAATTATTTTGGAAACTTTTCCTCTGGGATTCCTTTAAAGTCTGTGTTGATATCTTTACAACAAGACAAATCTTAATTCTTTAGACAGAAACTTGATTTCTTTTGGGGGAAAACTTAATGAATAAAAATGTATGATTTTTAGTGAATAAAAAGTAGTTTGAATAAAAAATTTTTTGATTAGCAAGTCAATTTTTGGCATATAATGTTTTGAATAAAGCAGGCCAAACATTTCCCTAATAATCCTTTTAATGGATTATTTTAAACAAATTAATCCATTCATAAATATTTCAGTGCCAATCTTCTTATCGTTCACATATTCCTTACTAGAGGCTTTGATATATTTTTGCCCGAGTACCTTCCAGATTAACAGTATGAGGCTAAAACATCTCCTCCATCCCCCCTCCCCCATCATCATATTCTTATATACATGCCCATATGCAGACACTGTTTCTGGAAGTACCACAAAAGGCAAATTAATAAACATTATTCCCTGCTCTTTCCTAGCTTTAAAAATGTAAAGAGAATGACTCAAGATGTCCAGTTATGTAAAGGGAAGGATATTTAAAAGCTATATAGCATAAAGCACACCAGATTTGGAGGAGAGAATCTAGATTTGGATTTGTCCTCTGCCTCTGCTGCCTTACTACTTATGTGAATGTGAGAAGGTCATTTGGGCACACGCAATGGGATGCAGTACGTGGGTAACAGGAAGATCAGAGTTTGAAACCTGACTCAAACATGTACTAACTGTGTGATCCTGGACAAGTTACTTAAGCTCTCTTATTTCCAGCTTCCTCAACTGTAAAATAGGGCTAATAATAGCACCTACCTCACAGAGGTATGATAAGTTAATATATGTAAAGTGCTTTTCAAATATTAAAGTACTATAGAAAGTTGCTGTTATCATTTCCATTCTTGTCTCCTTACTTGTAAATGAAAGGTTTTGAACTAGATAATCTCTCATCTTTTCTATCTCAAAACTCAAAAGTTGATTAGTCTTTCTGAATTTACTTTTGAGAACTCTAATCTCATAGAAAATAGAAAGGATGAAATGTCATTATAAGATTAAAGAGCCATAATCTCTTCATAATCACTACTGTTAAACATTCTCTCAGTCTGAAAGAGTTAAACACATCTCTCTTATAACCTTATTTAACTCCTTTTAAAAACCACATGTGAAAAGTTCCTTGTTGGAATAACAATGGTGACCTGAACAAGTGTATTGTGTCAGTTAACTACAGGTGCAGGGAAAGGATATAAAAAGGAAGAAAATCAGAGAGACCTAGGAGGTCCATAAGGGTGAACAGAGGTGCTCCATGAAGGACTGCAAACTAGATTCTGTTTTCCTCATTATAAAAGCAGCATCTGCCAGTTCCACAATAGCAAAGAAATTCTTTGCATTCTTATTATAAATATTCTATCTTTTCTCAAGGTATCTGCTATTTCTCCATTAAGATTCAAGTTCTTAGTTTCTAGAATATGGAAATTTCTTAGTATTTAGCCATTGTGACCGGGCTACTTTTTTATTATTTTACTAAGAAAAGATTTTAATCACGGCATCAAAAAATTGGTCACTGCTCAAGTCTTACATTTTACCACCAATTGCTTATTTTATGCAAAGTATCATAAGAACTTTCAGTAATAAAAGCTGATCACCCAGTAGGCTAGATTCATCTAAGGAGGCAGAATGGAGGATAATTTTCATTTTCTCATTTTTAACTCATAAATAGCATTCCTATCAATTATTTATCTATTTTCAAATTTAATTAATAGTTCTAGTGATAATTGCATAATTTCTATGGCCATAGAAAAAGCAGTCTGTATGTAGATAATAGGACATTTTAATATTTATGAAGTTCAAAGTTTTCTATAAATAGAGAAATTCAGAAATTACCACCAGACCTATAAATTATTATACAAAGAGAAATAAATAATAGAAAGGGCATTTGTTTGAGAAAATGCAAAAAAAAAATGAGAGAGACGGTAATATATTTACCCACTGCGACTTTGAACTTGATGCTGGCAAAGATATGACTGACGACCTCAAAAGCAATAGGCTATAAGAAATATTAGGGTTATGAAAGACTTACTTTTGTTTCAGTTTCATAATTGTTAAAAAGGTTTCACTCTGACAAAGTCAAATCAACTTTATTCCCTGTAGTTCCCTGCCGATACAACGTACTATGCCTTAATTCAAATTCATTTTGAATGGAAAACATATAATCCAAAATCCTTTCCCTAGGGGGTAGAAACTCATATTCTCACATGCTTTGGCTTTGGAGTCTCTCTCACACAGTGGTTCCAAATAGATGAATCCTTGTTTCAAGGTTTTATCAGAGCCTCCTCAGGGGAAGGTGGGTTTTGGATTAGTTATTTGCCCTCTACTAAACAAATGAAACAACAAAATTCCCACAATCCTTAAAGCCCTAATCTGTATAAAAAAGGAAAGGGATATGTTTTTAAATATACATCAATAAAATTAGAATATTGGAAAATAATGCTAATATACTATCAAAATAATTTCTTTTAAAATGTGATATTGGTTTTTACCTGCTTACATTCATTGCACAGGGAGAAGAGTCAAGAGTGGTGAGGCAGCCTTGGGCAGTAGCTGATTTTAGACGCTTCACAGAGGCATGCTCCATGTATTTCTGAATAGGATCAAATCCTAAGATTTTAAACCTGAACCCTTCAAGAACATTGACAGCAGACTCTCAAGGACAAAACTATTATCTCAGATCTCAGGAAACCGAGCAGCGTACCGTCTACAGAAAACGAAGAGCCACTTGTGGATTTGATTTTCTTAGGAATTCCACATCCTCTTTACACTTTCTCTCTCTAAAATGGTGTTCCTATCCTGATGAGCATACAGAATGAGCTTTGGCTGCAATCGAAACCACAAAAATTATATTGCTGGAATCAAATTACCTGCATCATTCAAATCATAGGATTTAGAGCCAGAAGGGCACCTTAGAGATCATATTTTATATTTAAACATAGCACAAATAAAATGTTCACAGAATCATTTTTCAGTTTCTGTCCTCAATTCCCACCATTGACACATATACTATACTTCTTTTTTTATTTTCAAAGGATCTTGTTAAGACAAAATTCATAGCAAAATTGTTGCCATATCAATTAATTTGCATTTAAAAGTTATCATGGTTATGAAATTCAAACATATGATTAATCAATCTATAAGAAGTCATCAAGTAACTACTCCTACATTGTGGTAGGGGCCAGGGTTATAATCCAAAATAATGAAACAATTTCTGCTCTCAAGAAACCTATATTCATGTAACATATGATCCAATGAAGTGTGAGACAGTGGAGAGAACAGTCCATTTGAAAGTAAAAGCTCTGTGTTCAAGTCCCAGGTTCAAGCTCCTGGCTTCTTGCTTAGCTTCTCTGGTCCTCAGTTGTTTTATCAGTAAAATGGGAATAAGGGCATTTCCATTATCTACTTCAAAGGGCCAAAGGAGACAAATCTTTGTATAAAAGATTCCATAACTATAAAGTGCTACAGAAAAGTGAATTGGTGTTATTCTAGAAATTAAGTCTCAATTACAACTTAATGTCTGCCTTGGGGTTCTATGGGGAGGGAGTCAAAACACTCAGAACTGACATGCTCTGCTTCATACATGGAAGGAAATCAGCCAAATAGCTTTTTGATGTTAGATGTAAAAAAGAAAGAAGAGAGGTGGGATCTTATGATATAATCATATATAATTCATATATAATCTCATAAACTTTTTTCATTTATTTTAGAATTTATTATTTTAAACACCCTGAAAAGAGAACATATTTGTTTCTCATGATATGATGACATTTCAGAGGAAAAAAGGTCTACAGATGTGTTTTAGGGGTTTAAGTATATATAAATATAATATCCTATGAGTTATGCAGAGAAACCAGAACATTGTGGAAATTAACCATGAGAACAAAAAGTAAAATTCCAATAATGACATTAATCAGAGATTGAGTATATGATGATTTAACTGTCAAATTTTGTCCTCACTTCAGACATAATATTATGAGTTTATCCTCTCTTACCCAGAAAATTACAAACTATATATATCTCTAGTTTTTTTTTTCCTTTCAAGTGAAGAAAGGATGGAAAATGAAGTAGAAGGGAAATGGAAAATGATAGGGGAAGGGAAGAGGAGAGAAAGGAGAAGAAAAGGTAGTAGAAAAAGGAGGAAGAAAAAGGGAAAGAGAAAGGGGAATTGGAAGGAGAAGGGAAAAAGAAGAGGAGGTGAAGGGAAGGAGAAGTGAAAAGAAAGGGAAAGGGAAGAATAAGAGGAAAGGGAAGAGGCAGGAAAAAGGCAAAGAGGAAAAAAGGGAATGGAAGAGAAATGAGCTGGTAGATGGTATAACCATCTAGGTCTAAGCTTCTTGAGAAGCAGAAGTTCGGTATTTTATTTTTGTCCCTCCCGACAATATTTATTATGATGCTTTACCCAAAGTAGAAGATCAACAAATCATTTTAAACTAACTGTACTATGTAAACAATGGTTTTAGGCTGCATTTACACAAACAAAGTGGAGAACTGAAACGATTACCTATTAACTTGTTCAAAATCATCCTCTTTATTCAGATTTGACTTTAACGGACACTTGGATAATCTTGAGCCTGGCTTATCCTGCTCTGTCCTCTATTCAACCACCCATCTAGCTTTTGTGGAAGAATAATGGTGGGCAACATACTCTCAAAGAAACTAAAGTGTCCTAAGATCAATTTTTTCATCGTTGTAATAGAGAGGATGTTATTTGGGGTACTGAATGCAGGCATCAAATTCTGAGTCTTAACATTATATTTTCTTACTATCTAAAACTGATCAATCCATCCTATTATTCTAGGGGCTGTTCACACCTGTTCTTATTCCTGTTATTATTTTGCTACAGTTCCTACAAGGTTTCTCAAACAGACATGTATATTCATAATATACAAAAACATGTAATACATCTATTTATATACTTTGCTACAGTTTCTACAAGGTTTCTCAAACATACATACATGCATACATATACAAATACATGTAATGCATCTATATATACAAATACAAACATAGATATATGTGTATTTATAAATATATATTTTATATATACATATATATACATGCATATATGTATATGCACAGATATACCTCATACCTGTGAAATCATCAAATAGTGAGAAGAGTAAATATCCCTTGTATTAACGCAAATTGGCAAATATCTTTTAACTTATGATTTTGGAGGGTTACCTAAAGAATTTAGAGATTAATTTACTTGCCCAGGGTCACATAGAAAGTTTGTATCAGAGGTAAGATGTGAATCCAGTTGTTCTGTGTACAAAGCCAGTTATCTGTTCTGTACGTCAAGCCATCCTTTCAAATGCCATTTACCATCTATTCATATTTAAGTTAGTCACACAGAATAATTAATAGCTATAGCATCATTTCAGAGTCAGTCAGTATTGTGAATGACAGACACATTCAGCTCTGCCCCTTGATAGCAATAAATTGAAACTATTACTGTTTATGTACCAATATGTAGCTATAATGATCCTTTAAGAGGAAGCCAAGGAACTTCTCAAGAGAAATAAGAGAAGGAAAACTACCCCTAAATGAACCCCTTCAATATTTTATGTTCACCCCAAGAAGCAAAGTTTGGATATTCCTTTTCTAATCATACACATATACACAAACACACACACACACACACACACACACACACACACACACACACCACAGCATTAATGGCTTTCATATTGTCTGAATTTTCCGTTCTTTTGACAAAGTATGACTACATACACAACCAATGACAATGTATTAAAGCCTGATGTGAAATTAGAAGCTCTGGCCACTGTTTATATCAGGAAACACTGACTGCAAAGGCAAAAATCCCCAAGTAACAAGAGGACTGCCTTATAATTAATGGACAACTGTAGGAGCATCTTAATTCTTTGGGGCAAATAGTTCAAATACTAAATATCCTACTGTAAAGGACAGTTTTAGGCTGGGAAAGTCATCAAAATAATAATGATGAAGGCGTGGTGATGACAGTGATGAAGATGATTCCATAAGATATTTCGTCTTAAAAGTCCATATATCTGAAAATAAATAAGAATGCCTTTAGTCCTGCAGCTGTGAGTTTTGAACACATGCAGCATTACTTAACTGAATTGCACTAGGCGTCATTACATTTTATAATTAATTATGATGATGATAAAAATGATACAGTAGCTGACATTTGTCTAGCACTTACGTAGTGTTGTCACGTATAGCATCACATTTAATCCTTCCTTAACCCTGTGAGGCAGATAGTGTGAATATCATTTCTATCTTACAGAAAGAGACATTAAGACCCAGAGTTCTACCCTGACTTAGCTCCAGGTCCTGCAACAGTGAATGCCATGGCTAGCACTAGTTCCCAGTTTTCTCCTTTTTAAAATCTGGACCCCTTCCACTGAACTGTCTAACTGATCTATGAAGACACACATAAAAGGGCTGAAATGAGGCTTCTTAACCTGGTATTAGTGAACTTAAAAAAAACAAAACCCCAACAAAACATATATTTTGATAACTGCATTCCAATACAATTGTTTTCTTTTGTAATTCGAAGTATCTTATTTGCATTTTAAAAAAAACATTACTTTGAAATGAGGTTTATGGATGTTACCAGACTGCCAAAAAAGATTAAAAATCCCTAGGATAAAGGAATGTGGATAATCAAACTTTGCTTATATTTTTAGAGAAATTCCCTTCTAGCTTAGGAGATGAAAGGATACTTATTTATCCAATGTCCTTTATCATATTTCCATGCCTTTGAGTGGGAGACATGATCTGTTTATATGGCAATAGTAAGCCACATAATAGTAAATAATAAACATCTGCCCCTATTTACTAATTCCTTTTGCTTCTCAAAGTCTAACCTCTAATGATGCCAAAAAAATAAAATAAAATCTCTTCATGACCATAATTGCAACTGACTTGGACATGTTATGAATGTTAATAGTAAGATGTTACACTAAAATGACCAACCTTGAAATAACTTTAAGTGAAAATTATTTACACAATTTTCTCCTCCTTGATAAAGCTGGAAATATCTTTCCCAAAATGGAAGATATGAGTGAAGAGGAAATTATGATATGAATAAGGTTTTGCCTTAAGCCCTCCTTCATTATGTTAGAAAGTAGATTTATCAGATATATTTGCTTTATCTTCCTGTTCACCCCATTTAACAATAACTATGATGATGCTGCATTATATGAATGTTAACTATTATAATAACCTACTATGTGCAGGACACTGTGCTAAGCACATCACAAACATACTATTTCATTAAATTCTCCTAACAATCCCAGAAGGCAGGGATTTTTACTATTCCCATTTTACAGATGAAGAAACTGAGGCAAACAGATTAAACAACTTGCCCAGCGTCACAAAGCTAGTAAGTGTCTAAGGTAGGTTTTGAACTCAGGTCTTCTTGACTCCAGACCTCTATCTACTGAGTACTCTAATGAGTAATGGTACTCTATCCACTGTACCATTTAATAGCCCCATTGTACCACCTACCTGGCCCACTGAGTCACCAAGCTATTCAGAGAAAGTTCAGGATCATAGAACTTTAGATATAGGAATCTATAACTAAAAGAAATGAAAGGTATGTAGTCATCAATACCTATACCTCACTTTATAGATGAGTAAACTGAGCCCCAAAAAGAGAATGTAGATTTCTCAAGATCATACAACTAGTTAGTGGCACAGGCAGGATCAATTTTCCTAATTATTTTCAAAGTTATAAGCAGATGCTAATGCTTCATAAGTAATGCACAATGAAGTTTCAACATGTACAAATTGAGTGTAGTGTTGTTATGAAATAAAACTTAGAGCAATCTTAACCTTAATCGAGCCAACCTTTAACACTATGCACCATGCTGTGCCACAAGATGAGTTTCTGAAAAAGGTATGCAAGTCATAGCTGTAATTAGAGAGGTTTTGACACGAGCAAAGCAAGAACTTCTGGGGTTTCAGGAGAAGAAAGGTAGCCAGAAAGAGCAAAAAACTCCATCAATGTCCTTCTGAAGATTCCTGTTTCCATGATTCATCTCCAGGTGTGGGAAGCCAGGGCATGTGGACATTGAGGTATTCATTTTTTCTGGGCTTAGTTTGAGGGAGTCTTCTGTAATCATTAATACTTTTTCATTGAGAAATGAAGATTAGGCAAGGAAACTTTGGTTTAAATGAAGATGGGGCAAAACAGGGCAGTGAATGGTCATCTCTTCTCTAGGGTAGGGTATCTTCTGCAACCTTCTGCCCCCCTTTCTGCTTGGCAACATGATGTAAACTAAGGTCTTTTGTCTATAAAATATGGGTATATCTGAAATTCCATCAGTTAAGGATTTACTTGATTTAACAAGCAAGCCCCTCAGAGAACATTAAGGGTTATGTAAAGGGAATATGGCAGGGAGAATGGAAGGTGGTGGTTTTATTACTTATTTCATATGACTATGAATAAGTTTTTATGTAATCAGAGACATGCTTGGGAAAAAAGTCTGGGTTGGTCATGTCATCAGATCAAGATATAGATAGCCAATTTATTCAACTGGCATCCAGGCAATGCCAAAAAACTGAAAATTAAGTGAGATTCCTTTGGAAAGTTTATGGAAGTAAATGGACAGACTCATGTAGGCATCAAAGGGTTGACATCTGCATTGCTGAAAGGCATACAACAATGATGAAATTATAGATTATTTGAAGTATGAATTATTTTAATCAGCTGACTTTCCTAAAAGATTTGCAAAGTGGGGATGGGTGTGCATGAGTGTGTGGAGAGTGTGTGTGTGTGTGTGTGTGTGTGTGTGTCACAGGATGAGGTAACTAGGTTTTGAAAAGGAGATCAGGATATAGTACTAGGGCACAAAGATTGGGTAAAGAAGGGAAGCAGAAAGGAAGGTAGTAAAGTATATAGATTGTAAATAGCACAATGATAATTTATGGTTTGGAGGGTGATGAAAACAATTTATTTTGTTCTAGGTAATTGGGCAAATGTAGGTTAAAAGGGATCATGTTTGAGATCAGAAACTGGGAATTCTGATTCTCGGCCCAGAGCTCTTTGAACTGAATAATTCTGAAGGTAACTTAGTCTCCATACCCCACCATCTAGTTTGCCCAAAGCCAGAATTTCCGTGTTCTCTACTGTGCTTGTGATCCACTGATTAAAGCACAAAACTTCCTTTCCAGGCATTTAACACAAAGTAATTTCCACCAATCCTACAATACACTGAGCTCCTGAGTTATGAAATGAGGGCATGGTATGAAAATTTAAAACATTAAGTGTTAATACAGAAAAGTCATCTCTCCAGCGGACTTGATTAGACTGCCTTGTGTTCAAACTCACTGTTTCAAATACAATTATTCTTAAGTCACACCTCATTCTGTCCCCATATACTCAGCATTCAAGAATTAATCCATAAGCAAACCACATGAGCTATATGCGCTGTCTAGAAAGGCAAGGGGATATAAATCAAATATTTAAGTATTTGTGCAACAGAAACTCAGATATGAACTTTTCCTTACTAAAGGTATTTAATCAAAAGCATTCTGTAAATTGTGTTTTCCAAATTGAGGTAATACAACCATAATAGGAGGTCTGGGGATGGCAACTCAACTGAACAATATGTTCAGGGGAGGCAGAATAGTGTTAAGGAAAGATAGCTTGACCTGGAGGCAAACGATGTTGGTTCAAATCCAAACTCAGTGCCGACTGCTTATGTGACCTTAGACAAGTCACTCACTTTGCTGAGGCTTCAGTTTCCTTAGCTGTTAAGTGAGATAGTCAGACTAGATAACTGTGACCTTTTCCAAATGAAAATCTGTGAATCCATGACAAAGAAAACATATAACAGTAATACTCTAGATTTTCTTTAGGTACAATTTAGAAAGAAACATTATGCCAATGTCTAATCCATTCCAGGACAGAGGGCAAAAAGAGGGGACAGACCATCAGGAAGAATCTGGAATGGCAGCATCTTGTTCTGTGGAGTTGAAGCCAGGCCGATTTGTTGTTGTGTTTGTCCTTTGTTCTCAAAGAGGACCATGACATCAAGAGGAGGACATGACTTTCAGTTGACCTTGATTTGAGTGAGGCAGGACTGTGCAAGGTGACTGGCCTCATTTTCTCCTCCAGAGACACCTGAGTCCAGTGACCAATATTCATTAAGATGACGGGAGATAACCCAGGAGGCAATGAGAGATGTTGGTCTATTTAGGCTAAGGCCTTTTCAGGTACTCACTTAGAGGGAGGTAACACCCATTCAGTGAATAGGCCTCTTTAAGAAGTAGTCAGGGAATGGTCCCTTTAATAAACAAAAGAACAAAAAAATAAGTAAATCAAGATGGAAGTGAAGGGAAACAGTTTCTACTGATAATCACTCTAAGCCAGAAGGGTTCTGAGAACAGTCATTAAGTGGAGCTTGGGCAGGACCTATTGTTGTCCAATCTATGGGCTTCATAGTGCACTGGGTGGAAGGAAGGAGGGAAGGAAGGAAGGAAGGAAGGAAGGAAGGAAGGAAGGAAGGAAGGAAGGAAGGAAGGAAGGAAGGAAGGAAGATAGATCTAACCAGTAAATCCAAGTTAACTGGGCAGCCTCTGGAGATCCAAATTAACCTTCCTTTGGAGAGGATAAAGAAGGGGAGAGGGACACAGAAGGGAGAGGGTGAGCTGAGTATCAATCAAGGCTTAAGTCAGCACCAAGATGGTGATTAGTAGTGCTGAGCTTATCCTTGGTGAGGCATTTTATTGTATGTGGTTTAAACTAGGCAGAGTAGCAGGTGCAAAGTAAAGTGAAGATTTCTTATTGAGGATGTTAATGCAATAAAATGGGCTACCAGGTCCAAGGAGTTTATCAAAGGAAAACAATACAGATTTATAAGTGGAAGGCTTTTCAGTTCACCTGATTCAACTTTTTTTTTTCCTTTCACAGAGGAAGATATTAAAACCCATAAAGGTTAAGAGAGTTGTTCAAAGTCACACAGGTACAAAGTCCAGAGGCAGAGTTTTGAACCAATATCCTCAGAATCTGATTCTAGGGATAACATTTGTAAAGTGATAATATTTAGCACAATACCTGGTACAAAATGGCCTTTAATAAAAGTTTATTGCCTTTGTTTTCCACTGCCATTCTCTTGGTATTAAACCAGCTAAAAAGATGCCTTAAAAAGAAAGTAACCTGAACATTTTGCATGCAACTATTCATGACACCACTTGGAGTTTTCTTGGCAAAGATACTGGAATGGTTTGCCATTTCCTTCTCCAGCATATTTTACAGATGAGAAAACTGAGGCAAACTGGATGAAAGGACTTGCTTTTGAGGTTGGATTTGAACTCGTTTTCCTGATTCCAAAGCCAACAGTCTATCTATTGCGCCACCTAGCTGCCTCAACCTAAACATTTAGGACTGAGTAAATTCTCTCAGGTGCTATAAGAATGAAAGTGACTGGTTAACCAATCAACTGGGTCCACTTCTGCCAAGAAACTGTTACACTGTTTGTTACAGTCCTTTCCAATCTCTACTAACAACTTCATTTCCCTACGAGGTACATACTTACCATTAGAGGCAAGGACATGGCCATGGGGGCCATCAGACAAATGAGGACAGGAATCATTAGCATCCACTATTTTCTGATCCCCATTCTCTTCCCTCCCTACGTTAGTCAGGAGGAATTGGATAATATTAGGATAGGATATTTCCTATTGGAAGTATTTATTCTCATCTTCCAGCAACAACTTATTCTAAAGAAAAATGCAATTTCAGGGACACTTTGATAACTTTAAAAAAAAATTAATACTATTCATGCCAACTGGTTAGGGTTTTCCTATTTCTTTAGGGAATCACCTCATATTATATGAGTAATTACAGAAACTTATCCCTAGGATAAACTCAAAAAACCACTGGTTAGCATTGAAGAGGTTTACCAATCTGGCTCAAGCTATCTTATAAATTGCTTACACAGTCTTCTTAATGCACTTTAGTTTCTGATCCAACTGGCTAACTTGCTCTCATTCCATGAACATAACATTCCATCATCTCCTTCCTCTGTTTCTCTACACAGGCTGCCTTGTATACCTGAAATTCAGTCTCTTCTCCCTCCTAACTCTGAATTCTCATATGTTTTTTAAGACTCAGTTAAAGTGCCATCCCATAGAGGAGACTTAGCCTAACGTCCTCAACTCCTACTGCTTCTCCCCCATTATTTACTTTGCATATATCTTATAATTCGTTGTTTGGTATAAATTAATTTCTTTTCTCCAATAGAATATAAGCTCATTGCAGGCAAGAATTGTTATTTTTACATTTCTGTTTTTGTATACCATGCATCTAGTAGTGGTTATGACACATACAGAGATGCTTGTGGAATGAATAATGAATCTCCTCTCTGAAGTGTTCTCATTCCCAAACGGGTGGTTTTTGTCAGCTGGTCAATCAATTGGCATTTATTAAGAACACATTATTTGCCAGGCACTGCACTAAGATGACCTATGGATGCACATAAAGAGAATGAATAGTACAGTTGTGATCTATTGGAGTTTTCCTCATTCTACTCTCCTAGAAGTCATTCTACAATACAGCAGAGTTACAGAGGGGCTCCCTCCCTCCCAAATACATGGTTTTTCTTCTAGGCAAAGCACTTTTAAATGTTTTCTAATTGCACAATTTCCTCTTCTAGAACTGGCTTTCTTCCTTTGCTTAATTTGTCAACCTTACACTATCACAGAAAGTGCTATCTTTATGTTTTTTTCTGTCTTAAAAATATAATAAGCTGTGATGGTTATTTTGTGGGTAGTCAAGTACCTGTAATTTAGCTCAGTAGGTTATCTTTTGTTCCTACATCGATTACTCTTTAAAAAAATATATAAAAAATATATAATTTCCACTCAAAGCCTTTCATCTGTTGATCTCAGCATTTTGCAAACTAATTAATCTTCGCAATATGCCTAGATCAGCATCATCCTCTTTTTCTTAAAAAAAAATGAGCAAACACCATGAAACTAAGTAGATTGTTCAAGGACAGATAAGGAGATTCATAGCCAAGTATGATTTGAACTCAATGTCCTTACCCTCTAATCCAGGGTTGGGAAGGCCAGATTTAAAACATTCAGAATAACTCTTCTAGGTAGTACATACTAAAGTCTTCTATAGATGTCCTGGACTTAGGGAAATAGACTACTTTGAAAGTAATTTGCAGCAAAGTGTTGAAAAAAAATATCCAAATGTAATTTGTCTTTCAAGCCAATTTCTATTTGAGCTATGAACTAGGCATGAGCTCTACCAATATTTCTGAACCTCTCTCCCATGCAATTTTTCCCTATCCCCTACCCCATCTATTTCCTCACAGATTACTTGTCAAAGGGAAAAAGGAAAAGAAAACAACATCTGTTAGGGATTGGCAAGGGAGAGGGGCATAGCCATAGTTCTACCTTCCCAAATACAGATTCAAAGAAGAAAAACAAGGGAAGCAGACTATAATATATATGTTGCCTAATTTCCACCAGGACGACCACGTAGTCTCCTTTAGACCTCTAGCATGTTAGGGTCAGTGGTGATCTTCATGCCTGATTTACTGGATGTCAGAAACCAAACCATCACCAGGCTTTTCCATTCATTTTTCTCCTGAGAATAGGGAAGGCCCAAGTGTATCATCCTTCATATGGAGTTTCAACTGATGAAAATACATCCTCTGATGTGTAACTTCAATTGTGCATCTGTTTACTAAACTGTAAACTATTAATTTATTATCCAATTTTCTTGTCAATTTGAGGAATGTTTTTTAATCCTTGTAAAGGACTGAAGGAATGGAGCGTGCCATCTACACACCTCATGGTTCCAATACAAAAGACACCCTTGTATTTATTAAACAGCCCCCATACTTAGTCACTGTCTACATCCTATTTGAGTTTTCCATTAGAACAAGAGGATGGATACAGAGGGTGATGTGGATGACATAAAACGAAGTATATTGATAAAAAATATCTGCTTGAAAGAATATTTTCAGCAGACTCAAGCAAGGCATCACAGCTACAGCTGATTGCAAGGAACCCAATCATTCAATCAGGACCTAAAAGTACCTCTTTGGGGTAATAAAGTGAAAACAATTAAAGATGAACAATAGTGGATTCAGAATTTATTTTTTGTGATAGGGAAAGGCACTGGGTGGACTGTGTAGAAAGGTATATAACTTCTTAGAGCTTAAAATAGGTTTTGATGCTTCCTCTCTATCAATATAAATAAGTACCTTTCTCTTAACATCTCAAAATTGATGTTAAACATGCTACTCCTCAGTTTTTCAGTCCCTCCATCCATAAAATGGGATTACCATTTTTAATTTCTTTGAAGGCCATACATCTCAGACAGTCTGAGATCCTGAGATAAAAATATTCTCCAGAAAGTGCTAAGTAGCCATACTTCTTGGTACCACACTATTTTGAATAAAGACTGCTGTGAAAAAAGAAAATCTTAATTTAGAAGCAATGAATACTTCTATGGTAAAAAAAAATAAAAATCAGATTTCTCAAATGTTAAGCTCTAGCAAATAAATGTCTAGCTCAAATGCCAACCTCAGAGAGTATGTTTAAGATAATAAAATCATGAGCAATTAACTCTCCGACCTCTCACTCTAAGGAGCAAGTGCTGTCTAAGTCTGTTTCTTTCCCTAGGTAACTCACCCTTGAATTTATTGAATAGTCTCCATATGGTTACTATCTTCATCCTTTCATGGGGCTTTGTTTTGCATTCTATTTGGATCTCACATTTTAATTTGTATGATAGCTGTTTGTTTATCATGGGATCATACCTTTAGAGCTGGAAGAAATCTCAGAAGTCATCTAGGCTAACCCCCTTATTTTACAGATGAGGAAGCTGGAGGCTATAAGAGACTATCACTTGCCTAGGGTCACACAAGTGGTGTTCAAGAAAGTGGTGATGAACCCAGCACAACTCTTTTTACAATCTATTTCCTCAGACTATTTTCATTTCTTGCCTACTTTCGTTACATTTTAAGGACTATGATAATGTTTTCATTGAACCCCAAAGAAGGTAACATAATCACCTAGCATTTTGGCCATTTTCAAGATGAGTACTGTTCTTTTTCTTCTCCCTACTCTTCCATCATCTATTCTGATTGCAAAGGATAAGAATCTCACCCTTTCTTTTCTCCTTTTCCAAACCCATAGCAGAGGAGAGGGCTCAAGAAATCTGTTTAGAGAAATAGAAATATGTTTGGCAAATATGCACAAATCTAAAAGCTAATGTACATCGGTACAGTGCCAGCAGTGACAATAAATCTTTTAATTAATGCATTAGCTCCCACTCAGAGAACAGCAATACAGAGTCAGTTCACTCAGCTGGGGCTTTTCCCATGCATCTGCTTTCCAAAGCTAAAAGAAGATGGAGTTCCTGATCTGAGACAATTTAGTTCAAACACATTTAACCCAGCTTTCCAAAGAGGTTAAAGACCTGGAGCCCACAAAAATTTTGCTGGCTCCTTTCACGTTTTGCTAGTGATTTGAAGATGGTAGAGTTAACAAGTATAGAAATAAGGTCCCAGGGTTCCAGACCCGGAGGGGAGAGCAGCAATTTTTAGTGAAATCTTTCTTAGCCCACAGTCTTTCTCTGAGGCCCAGTCTCATGTCTTTCTGTCCCTTGACCCCTTGACCTTTATGAATGAACATAGCTGATTTAACCCGAGGTGATTCTCTCAACGTGGAGATGTAATTTATTAAAAGGAGAAGCCTGCTTGGTGCTATCTTTGTTATTTAACTTCTGATGCTTGTTAATATATCAGCCTCTCACCATGGAGCATCCATGAAGAATCTGAGATCAAAACCTTACAGATTCTTAGAAGAATAATTGGACAAAGCAGGGCTTCAATTTGGAGGCATGAGAATCAAGTCACAGAGGAGAAGGAAATGAAGAAATCTCATATTTTAGAAGCCAAATCCCTGCTTTCATGATGATGGACTTAATGATCTCATTTTCTTGAGCATGAGAGGAACAAAGGGAACTTTAACAATGAAAAACTTTTAAGTAATAAGCAAAGATCATTCATTGATTCACATAATGACACAGTGTACCAGGGGTAAATGTTATCTGTGTACCAGCCATATACATTTGTACGTATGTTTATGTATACATTATCTCATTCATTGACTTCTACTTTTATCCCATTCTCAGTCTGCTCTCCACAAAAGATGAGAGGAGAGTAGAGAAGAAAAACAGATATGAAAGTAAGGAGATTTAACATGTGTGATACTCCCTGGGGTCTAAATCACTGCAAAATTTATCTTAAAATAGCTTATCCTCTTGTATAACTGCTAGCAAATCTCTCTAACAAGCTCACTGACTAGGGTCAAGTGGCCAACACTTAAACAGCATTCCAACATCTTCATGAGTTACAGAATATTCTTCTTTTGCTGTAACCTTAGAGCAGCCTGTTGAGTGATGACATTCAGTGCTTACCATGGCACTGGCCTTAATATTCAAGTGAGTGCTAATGGCTTCATTTTTTAAGATTTATATCATTAAAGCTATTTTCGAATCAAGCCATTGGATGTCTATGATGGAGATTTCCACTGAAGGCAGACTTAACCTCAACTAATCCAAATCTGGATGATAGAAGCCGCAGTGGGTGATAACTCAGCCATAGCAGTGAGTTTAGTATAATGCTACTGTACTAAACAATTGAAACAATTGAGAGACCGGATGGGTCTCAAGTGCTCTGGTCCATTTCAATTTGTGGATATCAACTTTATGGCTGTTTTTTGGAGTAGGCAAGCAAAATAAAACATGCTATAATGTAAAGATAGTGCTGTAACATATAAATTCCTAGTTTTCAAGACAAAGTGATACTCTTCAGCGTTTTCAACTATGAAGACATAGGAAATTACATTGAGAGAGCGTTAAAGCTTTAAAAATAATAATACATTGAAGTTTTACACAACATTTTCAATACGTCATCCTATTTGATCCTTAACAACATTCCTGAGAAGCACATTGAAGCTCAGAAAAATTAAATAATTTGTCTAGGCTCATATTTCTGGTATCTGAGGCAGGATTGAAACCCACATCTTTCTGACATCTTATTAAGTACTTAAGAGCTGGGTGTATCCCCAGCATGAACCCTGCTACTCATGTCAAAATTTTGCCACATAAGGAATGATTTATAAAAAAATGAATATGTGATATTTAAGATGACCATTACGGAAAGAACCTCAGAAGGACTTAGACAATATTCTAACGCGTATTTATTTACAACTAGTAGCAATGAGAATAATAGTGAACATTTGCATAGTGCTTTTCCTGTGCTAGTCACTATGGGAATGCTCCATCTAATGAAGAACCAGGAAGCTCTGTTCCGAGTTATATGTTAGCAAGAGCTGGGTAGCTGGGATATGTTTTTCAGTTGTGTTCCAAGCTGGAAACAGCATCATGCATTAGAAGAGAAGGAGGTTACTGATCTGCTACGACTTCATAGGAACTGGGAAAATGGGTGAGAGCAAATTAATAATTTCCCTTCTTGTTCATGGGGCTAACAGATCACAATGTTAGCAACATTCTTTTATCATGAAGTTTTACCTGGAAACTCCTCGCCTCTCCTCCCCTCCCCTCCCTTCCCCTCCCCTCTCCTCCCCTCCCCTCCCCTCTCCTCTCCTTCCCTTCCCCTCCCCTTCCCTTCCCTTCCTTCTTTCTTGTCTCCCCTAAAGCTTTGGACTCTGTGCACTCTGAAGCCCATGGATTGAACAGGGAAGAGTACCTGCCCAACCTCCACTCAATGGCTGGTTTTGGACACTCCTGGCTTACAGTGAATGTCAATAGTGACAGTTTCTCTTCAAAACAACAACCCTAAGGCTCCTGTCCCTCTCAGAGTGATTTATCTATTTATTTTTTTCTTTTCTATTAAAGGGACCACCCCCCTGATTACCTTTTAAAGAGGCCTATTCACTGAATGGGCATTACCTCACTTTAAATGAGTACCTGAAAAGGCCTTAGCCTACAAGGCCAAGGTCTCCCATTGCATCCTGGGTCATCTCCAGTCATCCTGATGAGTATCTGGTCCCTGGATCCAGATGCCTCAGGAGGAGAAAATGAGGTTGGTGACCTTGCACAGCCCTCCCTCACTCAAAACCAAGTTAAGTCCAAGTCATGTCATCATTTCTGTGATGTCATGGTCCTCTTTGAGAACGAGGATGAACACAACAAGTTTCATCTACTCTTAAAGTGTAAACACTTCTAAGAATGATAACACTGAAAACTTCAAGGACCAACTATGGGACTGCCTCCTCCATGAAGCTGTCCCTAATTCTTGCACCAAACATATCTTAAGGGTGTTTCCTGTTTCAGACTTTTCATTGGATTTGGTTTTACCCTCTACTTAGAACTCAAATTCTGATTTGTATTATCATTTATATGCTTCATGCAATTCTTTCTCCCTTAGATTTTAAAGACTATGTGTTATTTCATTCTTATATCCTCAGCCCTTGGCATGATCCTTGTATTACAAGGCATCCAAATATTTTTTGTTAAATTTTCAGACCTTAGTATAAAGGAATTTATGAAAGGGTATACATAGATTTACAATATTTTGGGCATACTTCCAAATTGTTCTCTGGAATGATTAGAGCAGTTCAAAAGTTCCCTCAAAGTGCACTAGAGTACCCATTTTTCCATATACCCTATTCTGAGAATGGGCTTTAGTTGGGAGAAGGAAAAAAAACCAAACCATGAACACTTGAAAGAAGTGGCAAAGGGGATGCTGAGACAGAGAAGAGTGAAAAACTGGAGAAACCAGGACTGGTGTAGATAAATTTAAACAACTTAATACTATTTTTTAGGATCTAGCTCTATAGCAGTCCTTTTAGCAAGAAACAATGTTTGACATGATTGTACATGTATAACCTATATGAGATCGTTTGCTATCTTGGAGAGGGGGAAAAATTTGGAATTCACAATTTTATAAAAATGAATATTGAAAGTTATCTTTACATATAATTGGAAAAAATAAAATACTATTAAGGAAAAAATAAGTTTTCATAGTTAGATGTAACAAAAAATGAATAATGTTTGAAAGCAGGTTTGGATACCAAAGGGAAAGCAGCTATTCTGCTGAAAGAAAAGGATAATGATGATGATGAAGATGAGGAGGAGGAGGATGAAGACGATGATGATGGAGCACTGAATTTGGAGCTAATGTGAAAGCACGATATAATGGATGGGTCTGACTCTGGAGTCAGATGACTTGAGTTCAAATGTTATCTCTAACATTTATTAACTGTGCAACCTTTGTGAAAAGGAGACCCTCTCAGGGTTTCAGCTTCCACAGGGTTCTTGCCTAGATGGCTTCTGCAATTTCTATTAGCTTCAAATCTATGATCCTTTGAACCTGTATGACCTTAGAACACATATTTCAATAAACAAATGGACATAAAGAACACAAGTATCATATTCAGGACACAGAAGATAAAGAAAATAACAAAAAGAAGAACCTCAGAATATTACAGGATGATCACATTTATAAATCTATTCAGATTTTTAAAATTATGATGCAAATTATTTTAGTGGTTTAAGGGCAGCCAAGCCAATCAAGTCCCACTTCAATGCAGCACTTGAGATAAAATTCCCTATTTATCCCTTCTGAGAAACTATCTGAGAATTAGATAAAGATAGTAATAACTTTATAAGCTAGATTCCTTCACCTTGCACACTTTATAGGCTCTGTATAAACTATATTTTTATCTAACGGAAACAAATATAAACCTTCTAGAAAAACAAGGTATAAGGAGAAAATTGACGGCATAATTGGAGTGATAGTGACATTGCTACAGCAAAAGCCAGAAGCTTTGGAACACAAAAGGAGGGAAAAACACAATTTGACTGCAATATTTGTATATTATTTTTATCTCCCTCCACAAATAAGATGATGATTGGATTCAAATCACATTTCAAACAGGATTCATTGCTGAAATGTCAGAAAGGAGGCAGTGCTCAACACTTGCAAAACCTTGAAATCTGTTCCATAAAAGTCAATTTCAGCACAAACCTTGGCTAACCTTGAATAGTCAGATTAATGATCCAGCACCCTTCAACTGAGCTCCCATGAATAAACAAAACTTTACAAGCAAATTTAGCAACATCTTAGAAGAAGAAAAGCAAAAGCAATCAACAGAGATGAATAGCGATGAAACAGAAACATTTCAGGGCAGGAGGAGAGAACAGTGGTAAATGGACTGCAGAGAGTAAGCAATCACTGTCCCCTAGAGTCTCAACACAGCAGATTACTCATCCTGCTAAAACACTGATATTTCTCCCCTTTTAGCAATCATTTATACATTTGATAATTGGTTAGAAATCTATTGTAATTATTTAATGCATCCTGCAAGTTGGGTTGTTTTAGATCAAGGGCATGGAGTATTGATGGTGGTCTTTCCTATCCCATCCAAATAAAGGAAATGAGGTGGAAAGGAAGATATATGCAGAGAAGTTTAGGGAAGATTAAGGATGGATGCAATCATATGAAAGTGAAAAAGCAAATGCTATGCTTCCAGTCTTCTGGGGCCATTTATGCCTCAGGACCTCTGGGATGGAGTTAATAGCAAGGATGCCTGCCAAAGATAAAACACAGATGTTCAAAATTTAAAGAACTTACCCTCCACTTTAACTACTTTTTAAATATCACTCAATATCCATTCCATCTTGACGACCATAAAACCTTTCCTTTAGGGCAACCTTTAGGAAAACCACCCCCTCCAGAAGTATTAAAAATAATGGCTGGGGAAATAGCCTCAAATATACATCTTAACACATCTTTTTTGAGAAAGGAGTTGGAGTGAGTAATAGTCGTCAATTTGGTGGAGCTTACTGGCACCCCATTTACTTCAGATGTCAAATGTTAGGCACTTTTATTCTTATCATAAGTGTCATCAATCCTGAGACCCAGAAATACCTAGTGCCCAAGTTCTCCAACATTGGGTTTAAAGTCCCTGGGGATCACTGAGTCTTCTCTTTTGGTATCATAGATTAGTCCCTCCTTTTATTGTTTGGTTTTGAACAAGAGCTTTGCTCATATTCAACATATTATGAGATTTCATTGCACAACTTTACATTGTGTCTCTCATTCTATTTTTACATATCCCAAAGCAGAAAAAAAGCATATTCATTGTATGTCTTCTGACTAAATACAAGCTACAATATACAATTTATTCACAATTACCAAATGTCCTACTTATTAGACCATTCCAATAGCTTCTCTACAGCCTATTCTCAATTTACCTAAAAATCCCTTTTACCTACAGTTTGCTCAGCACTGATAAATACATATGTGCCTTGCAATATCATATTTTATATTAATTTTCCCTCCAAAGCATGTGCCAAAATCATTCTATATAGATATTGTCATTGTTTCCCAGGCATATATTCTATGTCTGAGCATTGGATAGTGGAAAGGGCACAGAGTTTGGTTTCCTAACAGGCACTGGCAGGTAATAGCTATGTGATCATAAACAAATATCATGTCATAGGGTTGCTGTCAGAATCAAGTCAAATAAAATCTGTAACGCATTATATAAACATCAGTTACAGTTATTTGTGTTCCTTTTAGTTCTTGGGAATCCTCATTCCCTTGGCCATTTCAATTTTCTCTCATATGAATATCTTTTAAATAACCTTACCTACTGATAAGGTACTATTCACTGAGCAGAAACTCTTGCCTGCCCCATGAAGACAATGGTGACGATGATACTGACATTCAAGGATTCCTTTAAGACAGGCAAAATACACTACCTACATTATCTCATCTAATCCTTACAACAACTCCATCAGTTAGGTACTACAAATTATCATTAAACCTCTTTTAAAGCTGAGGAAAGGGCAACTCAACGAAGTTGAGTTGAGTATCCTTGATCACAGAGCCAATAAGTGTCAGCTCTGACTTCTTAGGGGGGCCTATGCTCTTTTATAAAGCAAGTGTGCAAATGTTTCTATGATGGGTCATGTGGCATTTAACATTGCCAGTGGTGGCAAAAGCAGATAACAATCATGCAATAAGAATAAAAATTCTTAATTGTGAAGTCACGGGCTCATTCCCATCTATAAGGGAGATTATGCACAAAGAGAACTGAGTATGAATGTCTCCCTATATAAGGTATCGCACTTCCCTATATAAGGTATTTCTTGGCAGCATTAGGGTAACATCAAAAAATCATGATTAGAGTAGATGAGGTGAGAATCTTTAGTTAGAGGACAAGATAGATGCAACCAGATAGAATTCTGTAAGAATACACCTTTACCAAAATCCAATCAGCAACGGCAATCCATAGAGTAAGCAACTGCAATTATCTGGTCTCAGAAAAAAGTTGCTCAGTCTTATACAGGTGAAAAGAACACATTCAGTAACCTCATGAATCTATGAAATGCCAAATAAATGAATAGAAAGAGCATATTATTTATTTCTTGAAATTCAAAAAGTCATTATATATTCAGATATCTTGTCATTATGCCTCATAAAGATGGCAAAAATTAATAATAGGGGTGACTTCAGGGCCATCCATTATGGAAAATGTGAGACTGCAGGAAAATCAGACTTTAGGTCAGAATAAGAACCAATCTCCATAACTTTGTTGAATTTTCCTTAAAAACATGGGTATATTCTCAATGGAAAGGGGTTCCCCGACCTCTGTTTTGCTTATAAACTTCAGTTCAGTGACTTCAACATAGCAATGACAATTCATCTCTTAGCTGTGCTCATCAAACAGACTGTCCTGAATCCCATTTTGCTGAGTGAGCTTCCCTACCCATCTGACAAACCCTAGATGCAATATGCTGCTATGAGTGAAAAATAGACAGTTTTTTTTAAAAAAGAAAGATATTTCATTTATGGTTTAGAAGATTTACCTCTGATATCAAGTATCCATTTCAATTATTTCTGTTGCTATCACAGCCAGTTAGTAGATGAGGAAGACATCTGCTTTTTGGTACCTATAGGAAATGCTGGGGTAGTTACATGGTAGAGTGGATAGAACACTAGGCTGGGAACCAGAAAGACTCATCTTCCTGACTTCAAATCTGGCCTCAGATACTCACTAGCTGTGTGACTTTGGGCAAGTTACTTAATCCTGGTGGGGTCACAAAAAGCTGGACATGACTGAAATGACTGAACGACATAGGGAATGTATGGCCTTGCCAGAACTCGGCAATTGGGCAGGACCAGATAAGAGGAATACCCAATTAGGAGTTGGAATGAGGCAGTAGAGGATATATAAGGCCTAAATATGAAACTACAGCCAGCATAATAGAAGTAAATAGAGAACATGGGAGAATCTGGGTATCTGAAGCCCTGACAGTAAAACTAAGTTCGAGTTCAGAAGTGGAGCCAAAATAGAAGAAAGAAGACCTCTTCACTTCTGGTAGTGTTTTGTAGCAAAGCCTAGACAGGAAGAAACAGATAGAAACCTTGTGTCTCTCTCTGTATATACATACATATATAGATACATAGAGATCTATAGATATAGATATCTACATAGATGGATAGATATCTAGACGGATATAGATACTTAGGGGAAAAGGAAAAAGAAAAAGATGATGAAGGAAGAAGAGGAATAGGAGAAGAAGAAGGTGGAGGAGGAGGAGAAGGAGGAGAAGAGAGAAAGAGAAGGAGAAGAAAGGAGAAGAAGAAAAAGGAGAAGGAGGAGGGCATGGAGGAGGAGGAGGAGGTGGTGATGGCAGGAGCAGGACATGGTTCAGAATATATTGTGATCGATAATATAAACTAGATGGACAGCGCGTGGGAGATTAGGCAAAGAAATCCATGTAAAGAGCCTTAGCATAGAGCAGGGGAGACTGAACATTAGGTTTGGTGGAAGGGGGAAGGAAAAGAAAAAACGAGAGGGGGAAGGAGGGAGGGAGTGTGAGAAGAAAGAGGAGAGATGGAGAGAGGAGGCAAGATCATGAGGCAGAGACAGTAAAAGAAACTAGGCAACAGAGAAAAAAACTCCAAATAAGAAATAGGCAAGAAAATGGCATTCACAATTTAAGAAAGTGGTCAACAGTCACAGGACAGCAGAAGAAAGAACTTCATTAATATTGAGTCAACATCTATTAGAAGGAATAATTCAAGTCATAAGTTCCCTGCTCAGGGCAAGAAGTAGAAATAATACACCTGCAGAGGGCAGGTTTTACAGGAGCAAGGAGCATGCCACCTCCTGGGAAAAACTTGGGCATTAGCTTTTGCTTTCCATCTACAACTCACACCAAGTGGCACATTTTTCAATGCAGCATAATGAAACTGCAAGTGAGTTTAGAGGACCATTGGAGATGGAAGAATCATGGAGGTGATCTAATCCAACTCTCTAATTGTACAGACAAGGAAACTGAGGCTCCAAGAGCAGAAACCATATTCACATAAGTAATAAGTTCAGGATTTGAACCCAAACTCCCTCCAAATTCAATGTTCTTTTCCCCACAATACACTATGACATTTTGTCATGAAAGATAAGAGCTTACTTTATTTTCCACTTGAAAAAGATTCATGGAATGTTGGATTTGGAGAGTATTTCTAAGTCCATTTAGCTTCATTTATGTTGGAACAGGAAACTCTTCTTGAACTTATGTGATGGGACACATTGGGTGGGTCCCAAACACTCTCATAAGGAGAAATGTTCAGGAAGGGAACAAGAAACTGAACATATTTATTCCCCATGTCACCCTCCATGCTATGAACCTGTCCAGTGCTTAATGAAGGTTTGCTGAATTGAATTTATTAAAGATCAATCAATGTTGGGAAGTAAATTATGATTTCCTGATTGGTAGGTGCAGTCTTCAACATATAAAGATTGTTTTGCTGACTCACCATTAGACTCTTTTGTGTTGATTTTCTGGTCCAAAGAATGAATCTTCAATGAACCAACATGTTTTAATGCGTAATTATCAAAGTTCCACTTTACACCATGGTCTATCCTTGTTAAGTTAAGCATTTACTCTGGAATTCAAGTACACACATGCATATATACACATATACATTCACAATCTAGCAGATGGGCCAGCTGGGTCCCTGTGTTGTGTAGTCATTTGCTCTAATCATATCATGCTGGGAGAACATGAACAAGGTGACCCTAGCTCCAGCCTTTCCAGGAGAGATTGATTAGAGACACCTTCAAAATGCCAAGGGAAAAGTATTGGGAGGATACCTTGGGGGTAACTACAGAAGGATTATGGGTCTAGGGATGCTGAGGTTTGACCTAGACAGTCATGTACAAAACCAACCCAATCATCAGGAACCTATGCAACAATTGGGAGCAAATGGAGCTGGAGCGGGTGGGGATAGCGTGGGGGATGCTGGCAGCTGTGCCTTTACTCATGGCAGATGGCGCTCTGAGACTGTTGGGAGCTGTGGAGATGACAAACATCTGCTGCTGGCAATCATTGTCCCAAACAATGGTAGCTTTGGTGGCAAAATCTCCTGTCTGAGCGTGATAAATGAGGCGCTGGTAAAGGACCCTGCAGAGGGACTTAGGAGGGAGATGGATGTCCCTCTCCCCACTCCTTAGAAAATGACCATGGTATGTCATGAGATATGGAATGAGATAGGAGAATTCATAAATGAGTGCATAATTAACTTATTTTATTGAGTATGATTAGACATTGGAATTATTTACAAAACACAAACATGTGGGCTGCAAGCATCTTAAAAAAAGAGCTTCTAGTTCTGGGTTAGGAGTTTTGTTTCCTACCTGAAATCAGGCAGGTTGCTATGTTCCTTCATTTGGAAATCAAGTCTGGGCTACATCGTTCTATTATGTGTGGCCTACCACTCCATTACCGCCTCTATATAAAATTACATTCCTGATTAAAATTTTAGTGCCAAACATTTTATATGATTACAGACAGAAAGTCAAAATTTGCATTTAAATAGACATATTAAAAACTCTGCAGAGGGGGAAGGACAGGAAAGCAGTGTCTTGAGAAGCCTTTTGAGAGAGGATGAAATACATATAGGAGAGGATTTTTGCATCTTTGTAAACACTGACAGGGACCCCCTCCATGACTACTCTCAATGATGTTCTCAGTGTGTTGGAAAGCTCTCAGAGGAAGTGACCTTGGCTTTATTTTAGAGACAAGGAGACAGAGGAAGCTTCTAGAGTGGTTCTGCTCTATTCATCTCAGCATCAATCAATCCTCTGATGCACAAATATTTTTTAAGGACCCAAAATATGCCAACTAGGTGCTGGAGATTCAAAGACAAAAAAATAGAGTCCCTTTGCACCCAAGGATGGGATATTCTCTATTGTACATAACAATATCTAGAGATATACAGATACCAAAAATATATACAAAGCAAGAAAAGTATGGTGGGCAATATATACAACTACTCTTAACTCTTCATACTATGGAAAAAATCTAAGAATTATCCCTTTGCTTCTTCTCAGGTATCAACATGGGGAAATGGGAGAGGGATGCCAGATGGAAGGTAGAAGGGAGGGGAGAGAGACAGAGGTCTGTGTTGAGGAAAGAGCTCTGTATTTGGAGTCATGAAAACTAGGTACTACTCCTTTCTTTACCACTGAACTAGTTGTATAACCTTGAGCAAATCATTTAACTCTCGGAGTCTCATTTTCTTTATGTTTAGGAGGTTGGACCAGATGTTCTCAGAGTTTCCTCTCAGCTCTAAATTTCTTTAAGTTGACAATTCTAAATGTCACATGAGAATCAACAGAAATATTCCTTATCTCTCATTCACAAGTGAACCAAGATATCAACTACCTTGATTTTGACATCTGTGTCCACTTCCTACAAGGATAATCTGTCAAGATGGCCCAGAAACCCATCTTTCCATTTTTTGTCTTACTCATAGAAAAATCGCCATAGCATTATATGCAAAACCCAAAATAACAAATGAGATTTGGAGAAAAACATCTGTTAAACATATATTGTACATATGTACATAAATATAAATAGAGATTATCTCTGTTTTTCACATATACGTATGAAGAGACTTGGCTTATCAGGACACCAGTGTTGCAGATATTTGCAAGAATAGTCAGAGATACCATGAAGAGACTCAGTTTCTTTAGGAGTTCTGGCAAATAATACCCTGTTTTGCCCTTGTAGAAGCAACCTTAGCATTTAGCACCTCAGGAAACTTCCTCAAAGAAGCTGCTTTCCGTTCCCACTGGGTTGGAAACATTTTAAGGTTGGTCCTAGCAAAACGTCAAACATGAGAAAAGGAAAGAAAAAAAGGAGCAAATACAAACTATAGAATGCTCACTCAGAGCCTTTTTCTGCAGGCTGTTTTCACACTTTCTCAGGCGAATGGATTTTAAAAATTGCCAGCCGCTAACATGAATCCCACCTCTTCAACCTGATAAGATAAATCTTGACAGCCTAAGAAATCTTTATTTCACTCACAAGTTATTGGTCTACTCCTCATGCTCAAAGATTAGGAGTAAAAATTGATTTGACTTCAAAGGAAGAAATTTTAGGATACTGATTGAAACCCCATCCACCCCCTCCCCCACATATAATTTACTCAATTGCCTCTTACACTCAGTAAATACTGTTTGTTTTCCATTTTCAGATAGTTAAATGCCATAGTAAATGGCAATAGTCCTTTTATGTAAGACATACAAGAACAGAGATCGAGACCAGAAGGTCAAGCTAGTTTAACAGCAGAAGAAACCCATCTCTGACTTTTCCACTTGTTTCAGGTTTCCCTTCCTAAAGTTCAGTTATGATGATTTGCTCCCCTCAAGGCACTAGGAGACTGATAGAGGGTCCAAAAAATATGATCACCTCATAAAATTATTAATATCATTATGTTACTGTATCAGTAGGCAAAGAAGTAACTCCATGGATGAGGAACCCTCAGAACTGAAAAAGAGGAAGCAGGTAAACACTACAGTCCATTTAAATATACACTTAAATCCCTAGATATAGATTTAGAAGGGATATTAGAGGGCATCTCATTCAACCTCCTCATTTTACAGATAAGAAAACTGAGGCCTAATGAGGTAAAGTGAATGGTTCAAGGTGAGATATACAGGATTTGAATTCAGGTCTTCTGAGTCCACTTTTTTTAACGTACCATATTATCACTCCTTTAGAGAAGTTATCTCTAAGCAACTCAGCTGCCTGACCTTTTCAAGGTCAACATCTTTCTGAGGTCACTCCTATTGTCAATGGAAATGTATTCTAATAATGTGCATTTGATTTTTTTGAGACCAAACTTTTTTTTTTTTTTGGTGGAGGGAGCAGGGTCGGTTGATATTATTTCATTAGCATAGGGAACTTCCCAATATGGACATTTCCTTTACCAGTGAAGATAGAAAAACTGTTCAACTTATGGTTTTATAGAATTCCCTTGGGGAAACTAGAAGAAGTTAAGTGACTTGCCCTAGGTCATTTAGTCAGAGGCAGATCTTAAAACCAGGTTATCCTAAATGAGAATCTGGTTCTCTATCCATCACACCATATTCTCACTTACCAGCATATGTTTAAGAATGTTTACTGAATTGCTTAATTCTCATCCTATTTCAGGACATGTTTCTAAATACAGAGAATGGAGCAGACTTAATATCTGACATTGTGGAACACTGTGGGAGGTGACTTGGGAAAGCTTTAGAAGCTTTAACTTGTCTTAGAAAAAAATTAGGGGGAGGGGTGTAAAAATTGTTACAACATATTTTCATAGCTACAGGTAGGTAAATTCTAATCATACTAACTCTCAAGAGAAGAAAAAAAATAGAAGAGGAAGAGGTAAATCACTTCCTTGTTCCACTTTACAATAGGCACCATTGGGTTGTAAAAAGACAGCCCAGGAGACCATGATTCAAAAATTTGAACAATTCAATAAACCTTTACTAAATGTAATATTTCTCCTCTCCCCCTCTCACATCCACCAACCCTCTGGTTATGATTTCAGAGGGACAAAGATTTAGAACTTGGAGAAATGTAGTTCAGCCCTTTCATTCTTGAAATGAAAAAAAACAAAAACCTAAGACCCACAGAGGTTGTCATCTGCCCAAGATCTCCCATCTAGCAAACAAATGAACCAAGGTTCTAACTTGAGTTCCCTGACTTCAAATCCAACAGTCTTTCTAGAGTGGCAGAACAAAGATCTCTATTTGCCAGAACTCTAAAGGAAAATGAATATCTTCCCATGATACTTTCCAGGGTTTGGTGCGGAGAATTCATAATCCTGATGCATTACCAGAGACTTGAAGTATATTTTCTTTTTGCCATTAGGCAAGAGTCTGAAATGGGATATATATATAAGGTCAAGATCAGTCCATGAGGTGTTTAAAAGTCATATAAATCAATCAATTGAGAAGCTTACTAGATGTTGGGCGCTGTAAGTGCTAGAATTGGGAAGAACAAATAAGGACTGTCTCTGCCTTCAAGGAACTAACATAATAATGGGAGAGTCAACATACAGATAGAGTTGATACAAAGAGTGCACACACTATGAGGAGAAGGAAAGACCAGATGGGGGAAATGGGAAAGGTGTAAGTACATGACAGAAATAGGTGCAAACACAGGGATGTGAACTGAATCTGGGCCAAGGACTTCACCATAGAAGCTGTACAAGAAGAAATAGATAATATTCTTCTTTTGCTTATCCTTGGATTCATAAAGTAAAATAATTTTGCAGAATAGATAGATAGATAGAGAGAGAGATAGCTAACTAGAGAGAGAGAGAGATAGCTAACAAGAGAGAGACAGATAGATAGATAGATAGATAGATAGATAGATAGATAGATAGGTATTATGAGATGACAATGAAGGACACCAAGGAAACATTGAGAAACTTAAGAGTAAGAGGCTCCGGAATGACAGTCATGTGGAGTAACAGGAGAGAGGCATCTACTTTGCACATAAATGAATCAACAATTAATTTATTAAGCAACTACTCTGTGGCAGGCACTGCACTAGCTGCTGGCATGTGAGTACAAAAAATAAAACGATTCCTACAAAGAGCTAATAAGGGATGGAAAGTATATATAAAGTATTATATAATGTTGCTTAGATATAAATAAAAAATATATACAAAGTAGCAGGAGTCAGGAAGATAGGAGCTCATTTCACACCTCAGACACTTACTGGCTCTGTAACTTTGGAAATCTCTATTTGCCTTCGTTTTCCTTATCTGTAAAATTGTGGTAATGATGGCCACTAACTTCCAGAGCCATTGCAACGACCAAATGAGACAATAATTGTAAAGTATTTAGCACAGTACCTTGCATGCAGTAAGCATCATATAAATGGCAGTAGTAGCTGCTCATTAGTATTATTATTAGCACTGGAATTTAGGAGAATCAGGAATGACTTCATGCAGAAAAGCGTTTTTGAGCTGCATCTTGAAGGAAGAGAAGGACTCTATTTGGAAGGAAGAAATGTATTTTAGGGATGGAGTACACTCAGTGCAATGGCACTGAAATGGGAGAGGAAGTGTTTTGAGGAAACTTTTTAAAAAGCCCCTCTGGTTGGATCATGAAGGGTTATAGGTCCAAGAAAAAAAAATATCTAAGGTCCTGGAAACATAGGTTAAGAAGATTTCATGAAGATAGGATGTAGACAGGTTCTGTAGGGCTTTTAAAGCTAGAAAGAGAGGATTATATTTTATCCTTTAGCCAAAAAAGCCCACTGAGATTGACTGAATATGGTTAAATCTTTGTTTAAGGGAAATTACTTTGGCAGCAACGTGTCATGGACTGGAATGAGAAGTGACTTGAGGCAGGGGGAGCAATTTAGAGGCCATTGCCATAATTTGATGAGCTGATGCCAACTTGAATTGAGGTGATAACTGTATGAATAGAGAGAAGGTAACTGAGGAGGAGAGGAGAAAAGAGAGGAGGAGATGAGAGAGGAGGAAAGGGAAGGATAGCAGGGGAGAGTATGTGTTCGAGGATACAATATGTTGAAAAACATGGAAGGAGATGAGACAAAACACAACTGTATAAGGGTTGAGCTTGGAAAGAAGGAAGTCTGAAGGAAAAGAAAAGGTAAGTGGGCAATCATGTCAAGAGGTTTTGTGATTAATACAATGGAAGAAGAGGGAGATTGCGCCATACAGCTTCAATTTTCATAGCAAAGTAAGAGACGGGAGCTTGAGCTAAGAAAGTAGTATTTCACCCACCTTGGGAATTCCTGCTAAATATTCTCTAAGGTTTTCATTATCTTGCTAACTGCATTTGTGTCATATCTAGGTGCTTCTTTATTTCTGATAAAGCTTCCCTAACTCAGAAAAAGTACTACGTTTTAACTCTTCATTGTAATATCCATCACTATTTCCAAAGTATTATCTTGAGCACTGTATGGCATTAAAAAAAATTCACAAGATATAGTCTTTTCCCCTTTGTGTTCCAGGACCTTACAATCTAGTTGGGAGAGATAGGAAATACTCAAATTCACAAAGAGTACAAAGGAGTCTATGAGAAATGCTGGAAAATAATACGCTAACAGTTACATAGCATTTTAAGGATTCCAATGTGTTATCTATTTGTGTGTTTACACACACATATACATACACTTATATATACACATACATATATGCATGTGTATGTATATACATAAAATCACCTCATTTGATTTTCACAAGAACCTCATGAAATAGGTGCTATTCATATCTCCATTTTACAAATGGAGAAACTAAGATGGAGAGAAAAAGTGACTTGCCCAGAGCTCCATAGCTTCCCAAGAGTGGGAAGCAGTCCTCAAACTCAGGCATTCTTGATTTCAAGCCCAGATCTCTATGTACTGTGCCATCTAGAAGACAAATATTTAAGCTCACAACAAGAAGGGACTGTTTCTTTCTTTGTACTTGCATGTCCAGTGCCTGCCACATGCTTAATAAACACTTTTCGATTGATTGATAAATGACACAGCTAATAAGAGCTATAGAATTTCAAGGGAAGGACAGATTATTCCCGTGTCAAGGCAGATTTCATGGAGAAGGTGGCACGTGAAATAGACCCAGTGGCAATGGAGGGATAAGGGATAAAGATGGAAGGATTCCATTCAGGGGGTGGGAAACCACATGAACCAAAGCACAATCAGTGAGCAGAACAAGAAGAGAAGAGGAAAAGCAGTTTAGGTAATAAAATATTATTTTTAATAATAGATGATGCTAAGGATTATTGAGCAATATCAGTAGATACTTATCAGGCTTTGATTTAAAAGTACTTTTTGTCTATAGTATCTCATTTGAGGCTCCAATAACCCTGTGAGTGAGCTGCTATAAGAACTGGTGCTCCATTTTACAAATTAGGACCCTGAAGGTCAGAGAAATAAATGATTCTCTGAGGATAACATAGCTAGTATTTGTGGTGGAATGTAAACATATCTCTTCTGATTCTATACCATACACTTTTCCCACTATACCATGTTACCTTCTTTTTCCAGGTTCAGAAAAAAGCTTTATATTTCATTCTGTAGGCAATGGGGAACTGCTGAAGTTTTTTTGAGTATAGTAATGTCACTGTCATAATGGTGTGCTGAGAGAAGCAGAGTAAAGATTAGAAATGAGGTGGAATGGAGTCAGAAAGAGCAGCTATAAGAGTCTAGGCAAAAAAAGAGATAAGTTCTAAGCTAGGCGGTTCAGTAGAAGTTAACACAAGAAGCTTGGATATGAGAAAAACCATGATGGTAGAAAGGACAAGATATATGACAGGAGGGAAAGGGAAGACTCACAGATGACTTCAAGGTTATGTATTTGGATCACTGGGAGGACAGTGGTATAATTAATAGAAAGGGAAAAGTGAGAAAATTATGAGTTCAGTTATGTTGGATTGGAGGTCTCTATGGGAAATTCAGGTGAAGATATATAGCAGAGTTAGAAAAGGAGGACTGCAGCTCTGGAGAGAAACTGTAAGTGGAAACAAAGATATATGAGTCTGCATAGTGGTAATCACTGAAGCCATGGGAATGAATGAAATTCCCAAGTGAAAGAATGTAGAGGGAGAAGAGGAAATACACTGGTGGACACCCAACTTTAAGAGGTGGAAAGAGGTTGATAAATCAACCAAAGGCAGAGACAGAGAAGTAAGTGAGATAGAAGAAGGATCATGAATTATGCTGTAAGGTGAACCTTTTTGGGGGATATGTGTAAATGTTTTCCCGCAATAACTTGAGACAATGAGAAATAGAAGAAAATCAAATTGGAGATTTATCTTCTTAGCTTGCAGAGCAGGGCAGCTATCCCTACTGGAAACACACACACACACAACTGAAATTAATTTAAAAGAAATTTATATATATATATATATATATATATGTGTGTGTGTGTGTGTGTGTGTGTGTGTATAAATATATATGTGGCTATATATAATTATATATGTGGATATATATAAATATATGTGTGTATATATAAATATGTGTGTATATATATACACACATATATTTATATATACACACACACATTTGGAGTATTGGAATATGGATATATACATGGATATAGACTTAAGTGCATACACACACACACACACACAAAAAAAATCCTTCATATATTCAGAGCTAAGAAGACACGGGAACCCACACCACCAAAGGAACAATAAGGCAGAAAGTCCGCAAATCCTGAGCCCTGGTATATTCAGCTGCTTCCAGGACAAGAGGATCATCGGCCTCTGCTGACCAGCTATATTTCACCCGCCCTTGTGTGAGTACTGTCGGCTGCAGATGTGTGTGGCATGACACAGGCAAAAGCTTGCAGGGTGTCCTCTGCACTATTCTGCATGCATGGATGAAGAGTGATCAAGGCAGCTGTGAGGCTTTTTCAATATTTATCATCCAGGACATATAATGAAACTCTCATATCCATAATTGCTAGAAGATTAAACCTTTTGCAGGAAGTCATTGAGGGAATGCTAATGCTAAGTTTTCAAGAAATAAAGAAACAAGAAAATCTCAAGGGTGGAAGTTAGGAACAAAAATAAATGCATTGGCATGAAAAATCCCAAGACATGGCTACAAATGGGCTATGTAGTCTAGTAGAAAGAATGCTGGTAGTCAGAAATTCTGTGTTTGATTCCCTGTCCTAGTCCTTTTTAAAATTAGGTAAGTCTCTTTGACTATGTGGACCTCAGTTTTCTCATCTAGCAAACATGAGAAGAATACGCATCTCATATCTTGGTCACCTAATAGGATTTGCTTTTTGTCAAGGCTTGTGATTTCTTTAGTTTAGGGAACACCCACTGTAGAAAGCTGGTCTAGCATATTGGATGAGTTTGTGCTCTAGAATTTATCTTCCTAGGGAAATGTCCAGGGTACTGAAAGGTTAAAGGATTTATCCACAGTCACAGAAGGGGTATTTGTCAGTGGCAGGATTTGAACACTTATCACCCTGACTCTAAAGAAATAAAGAAACCTGTTCTAGTCTACCAATCAACCTCTCAAAAGATTATTGCGATAAATTAATATATTTATTAATATTAGATTTATCTATCTAAATATCTATCATATTTATAAATTATGACCTATTGTTATGAGTTTCTTATTTTAAAACAATGCCTCCTTTCCTTTAAGTACTCTAAGTTCTTTGAAGAGAAAAGCCACCAACAGTTCTGTCCTCAGGTTTATTTACACAAGAGAGACAGTAATTAAAGCTAGTTCCATGAGTTGTCAACAAGTAGAATATAAGTTCCTTGAGGGCAGGGCTTCGTTTATTTTTATCTTTCAATTCCCAAAGCCTAGGACCATGCCTGCCTCACCAGCAGGTGCTTGACAATTGGAATGAAGTGATAAAATACATGAAACATTCCATATAGGAATCAGGGAGGCTTGAATTCTAAACTTTTCTTGGATAAATACTGTGAGACCAAGGACAAGTAATTTAACCTCTCTAAGGTTTGGTTTCCTCAAGTGTAAAATGCATATGATAATAATATGTACGTCTCGTTGTTGTGGAGAGCAAGTGAGATAATATATGTAAATGGCTATGAAAAACATAAAGGGCTATATACATGTGAGCTATTATTATCATTGTATAGAGGCGCTATTCTAGGAGATGGGATATAAAGCCACCCCCCTTCCCCAAAACAGTACAGAAACAGAAACAAAATCAAAGACAGGCCTATTCATAAGAAATTTCCACTAATGGAAGGATTCTTTCTTAATGAATATATGGACAAAATTATCTTACATAAAAGAGGCAAGAAAAAGCTTTTACAGTGGTGGGCAAGAGAAGGGAAATAAGAGGGAGTAAGTGAACCTTACTTTTGTAGGAATTGGCTTAAGGAGAGAATAACATACACACTAAATTGAGTATGGAAATTTATCTTACTTTACAGGAAAGTAGGGGGAAAGGGGATAAGAAGGGGGTGGGATGGGGTGGAGGGGATAGAAGAGAGGAAAGATTGGGAGAGGGGTAATCAGAAGGAGATACTTTTGAGGATGGACAAGATGAAATAAAACTATATGACTATTATTGCATTATTTCATAACTACACATGTATAACCTGTATTGAATTGCTGGCCTTCTCAATGAGGATGGGGAGGGAGGATGAAATTTGGAACTTAAAATTATAAAAACAAATGTTAAAGATTGTTTTTACACATAACTGGGAAACAAGATATACAGGCAATAGGGTATAGAAAATTATCTTACCCTACAGAGAAATAGAAGGAGAAAGGGATAATAGAATGGGGCTGAATGGAGGGCAGAATGGAGGAAGGGGTAATCAGAAGCAAAATATTTTGAGGAGGGACAGGGTAAAAGAAGACAGAATAAAATAAATGTGGGTAGGGAGAATAGCATGGAGGGAAATACAGTTGGCAACAGTAACCGTGAAAAAAGTTTTTGAAGCATGCTTCTCTGATAAAGGCCTTTTTCGCTAACATGTAGAGAATTGGGTCAAATTTATAAAAAATAAGTTATTACCCAATTGATAACTAATCAAAAGATATAATCAGTTTTGAGATAAAGTAATCAAAGTTATCTATAGCCATATAAAAATATTATAACTCACTATTAATTGGAGAAATGCAACTTAAAACAATTCTGAGGTACTACCTCATATCTATTGAATTAAATAATAGGACAGAAAAAGTAAATGACAAATGTTGGAGGGGATATGCGGAAAATGAGACATTAATGTACTGTTGTTGGAGTTGTGAATTGATTAAACCATTCTATAGAGCAATTTGGAATTACGCCCAAAGGGCTATAAAGTCTCACATTCTCTTTGACATAGCAATACCTCTACTAGGTCTGTATCCCAAAAGAGATAAAGACAAAAAGGAAAAGGACCTATAAGTACAAAAAATATTTATAGAAGTTCTTTTCTGCAGGTAAAGTATTGGAAATTGAGGAGATGCACATCAATAGGGAAATGGCTGAATAACGTTTGGTAAGTAATTGTGATGGAATACTATTGTACTAGAATAAATGATGAGCAGGATGCTCTCAGAAAAATCGAGAAAGACTTACAAGGGTTGATGCAAAGTGAAATGCAATGGATACAAGGTAACAACAACACTATAGGATGATCATCTGTAAATGACTTAGCTACTCTCTTTTTATGTTTTTTTAATTTATTTTTAGTTTTCAACATTCATTTCCACAAAATTATGAGTTCCAAATTTTCTCAACATCTCCCCCCTCCCCATCCCAAAACACCATGCGTACTGATTACCCCTTCCCCCAATCCTTCATTCTATCATATCCCTCCCTTCCCTTTTCCCCATCTTCTCTCTTTTCTTGTAGGACAAGATAGATTTCTATACCCCATTACCTGTATTTCTTATTTCCAGGTTGCATGCAAAAGCAATTCTCAACCTTCATTCTTAAAACTTTGAGTTTCAACTTCTCTCCCTCCCTCCCTCCCCACCCATCCCCACTGAGAAGGCAAGCAAGTCAATATAAGCTATATATGTGTAGTTTTTCAAAAGACTTCCATAATAGTCATGTTGTGTAAGACTATATTTCCCTCCATCCTATCTTACCCCACCATTTATTCTATTCTCTCTTTTGACCTTGTCCCTTTCCAAAAGTGTTTACTTCTAATTACTCCCTCCTCCCATTTGCCCTCCCTTCTATCATCCCTCCATCCCACTTGTCCCCTTATCCCTTACTTTAATGTAGTGTAAGATAGATTTTCATACCAAAATGAGTGAGCATGTTATTCCTTCCTTAAGTAAAATGTAACGAGAGTAAGTTTCACTTTTTGCCTCTCACCTCTCCTCTTTTTCCCTCCATTAAAAAAGCTTTTTCTTCCCCAATTGATAAATGGTCAAAGGATATGAACAGGCAATTTTCAGAGGAAAAAATTAAAGATATCTATAATTATATAAAAAATGCTTTAAATCGCTATTGATTAGAGAGATGCAAATCAAAACAGCTCTGAGGTACCACATCACACTTATAAGATTGGCAAACATGACAGAACAATAAAATGATAAATGCTGGAGAGGATGTGGGTGAGTTGGAACACTAATTCATTGTTGGTGGAGCTGTGAGCTCATCCAACCATTCTGGAGAACAGTTTTGAACTATGCCCAAAGGGCTACAAAAATGTGCATACCCTTTGATAAAGCAATATCGCTACTAGAACTGTATCCCCAAGAGATCATAAAAATGGGAAAGGGTCCCATATGTACAAAAATATTTATAGCAGCACTCTTTTTAGTTGCCAAAAACTGGAAGTCAAGTGGATGCCCATCAATTGGGGAATGGCTGGATAAATTATGGTATATGAATGTAATGGAGTACTATTGTACCATGAGAAATGATGAACAAGAAAACTTCAGGGAGGCCTGGAAGGACTTATGTGATCTGATGCTGAGTGAAAGGAGCAGAACCAGGAGAATTTTGTGAACAGCAACAACCACAGTGTGTGAGAGGTTTTTTCTGGTAGACTTGGAACTTCATAATAATGTATGAACTTATTAAAAAAAAATCTCAGTGGTGGTTTTCTAAGGCAAAATGCCTTCCACCCTCAGAGAAAGAAATATGGAAGTCATTCACAGAATGTAGCAGATCATGTTTGTGTATGTGTGTGTTTTTGTGTATTATGTTTTGATTTGTTATATGATTTCTTCCATTTATTTTAGTTCGACTACGTAGCATGACTGTAGTGAAAACATACTCAATAGGAAAGTATATGTAGAACCTATACAGAATTGTATGCTGTTGTGGGGAGGGAGAGGGGTAGTGGTGGTAGGTGTGGGGGGGATAAAAATCTTAATTTTATGGTAGTGATTGTAGAACATAAAAAATTAAATTAAACAGAATAAAAGATTGGATAAAATAAAAAAATAAAAAATAAATTCAAAAAAAGCTTTTTCTTGCCTCTTTCATGAGAGATAACCTGCCCCATTCAATTTCTCCATTTCTCCTCCCAATATATTCCTTTCTCACCCCTTGATTTCATTTTTTTTAGATATCATACCTTCCTATTCAACTCACTCTGTGCTCTCTGTCTATGTGTGTGTGTGTGTAATCCCTTCAATTACCCGAATATTGAGAAAAGTTTCAAGAGTTACAAATATCATCTTTCCATGTAGGTATGTAAACAGTTCAAAGGTAAGTCCCTTATTATTTCTCTTTCCTGTTTACCTTTTCAAGCTTCTCTTAATTCTTGTGTTTGAAAGTCAAATTTTCTATTCAGCTCTGATCTTTTCATCAAGAATGCTTGAAAGTCCTCTATTTCACTGAAGAACGATTTTTCCCCTGAAATGTTTTACTCAGTTTTTCTGGATAGGTGATTCTTGGTTTTAATCCTAGTTCCTTTGACTTCCAGAATATCATATTCCAAGCCCTTCAATCACTTAATGTAGAAGCTGCTAGATCTTGTGTTATCCTGATTGTATTTCCACAATATTCAAATTGTTTCTTTCCAACTGCTTGCAATATCTTCCTCTTGACCTGGGAACGCTGGAATTTGACTATAATATTCCTATGAGTTTCTCTTTTTGGATCTCTTTCAGGAGGTGAGTGATGGATTCGTTCAATACTTATTTTGCCCTCTGGTTCTAGAATATCAGGACAGTTTTTCCTAATAATTTCATGAAAGATGATGTCTAGGCTCTTTTTTGATCATGGCTTTCAAGTAGTCCCATAACTTTTAAGTTGTCTCTCCTGGATCTATTTGCCAGGTTAGTTGTTCTTCCAATGATATATTTCACATTACCTTCCATTTTCTTCATTCTTTTGGTTGTGTTTTGTAATTTCTTGGTTTCTTATAAAATCATTAGCTTCTACCTGCTCCATTCTAATTTTTAAAGAACTATTTTCTTCAGTGCGCTTTTGACTTTTCCATTTGGCTAATTCTATTTTTTAAAGTATTCTTCTCCTCTTTGGCTTTTTGAACCTCTTTTGCCATTTTAGTTGTTCTATTTATAAATGTGTTAATTTCTTCAGCATTTTTGGATCTCCTTTAGCAAGCTATTGACTTGCTTTTCATGATTTTCATGTATAGCTTTCATTTCTCTTCCCAATTTTTCCACCACCTATCTCACTTGATTTTCAAAATCCTTTTTGAGCTTCTCCATGGCCTGAGACCATTGCATATTTGCTTTGGAGGTTTTGGATGCAGAAGCCTTGACTTTTAGGTCTTCCTTTGATGGCATGCATTGTTCCTCCTCATCAGAAACGATGGAAGAAAATACCTGCTCACCAAAAAAGTAACCCTCTATTGTCTTATTCTTTTTCCCTTTTGGGGCATTTTTCCAGCCAGTACTTGACTTTTGAGTCATTTGTCAAGAGGAGGGTATACTCTAGGGATCTGTAAGTTCTTAGTTCCTAGAAGGTGGCTCAGTCAAAGGAGAGGAGCTTACTCCTCTCTTGGCCTGTGCTGTTGTCTGTGAGCAACCACAAGCACTATTCTGCCCAGGATCTGCAAGTACAATTCCCTCTCCACAACTGCCTCCAACTCCACCACACTAGCACTCTTCCTGAACCTAGGACTGCTACTCAGGACTGAGGCTCAGACCAACTGCTTAATTCCCCCAGGGGCTTTAAGCCAAGGGCTTCAAAAATGGGTGCTGCTGCTGCCATTGCTGCTGCCAGCAGGGTCAGACTCTGTTCCCTTCTCACGCAGGTGAAAGAGCTTCCTCATTGACCTTTGAGGTGTCTTTGGCATTTGTAGGTTGAGCAATCTGTGAACTGCAGCTGCTGCTGGGGATTCTGCCCCCTGAAACCTGTTCAGGTCCTGCTGTGCCTTGGCCAAGGTTGGGCTCCACTCCATACTCAGTGTGATAGAGCTTTCCTGTCAGCCTTCCAGGTTGTCTTGGGCTGTAAATCTCTTTCACTCTGTTGTTTTGTGGCTTCTGCTGCTCTGGAATTTGTTTAGAGTCATTTTTGTGGGTTATGAAGATGAGCTTCTACAGATCTGTCCTTCTACTCTGCCATCTTGGCTCTGCCAAAACATGGGTTCTTAACCTGTCTCTCTCCCAGGAAAAATGTGAGCTCATTTGACTTAGCTATTCTCAATAATACAACAATCCATGACAGCTCTGAGGGTCTTAGGAGGAAAAATGCTATCCGTACCCAGAGAAAGAACTGATGCTGTCTGAACACAGAATGAAAAGATTTTTTTTCACTTTATTTTTCCTCAGTTTTTTTAAATCTGCTTTCTTTCACAAAATGTCTCTTATAGATATGTTTTGCATGACTACACCTATAGACCTATATGAAATTGCTTGCCTTCTCAGTGGGGAGGGAGTGAGGATGGAGGAAGAGAGAGAATCTGGAACTTTAAATTTTAGAAACAAATGTTAAAAATTGTTGTTTACATGTGACTGAGGAAAATTAAATACTAAATGCATACAAAAAGTGAGCATATGGGCAAGTGAATGAAAAGACCAAAGAATGAATGTATGTATGACAGCTCCTTCTCAATCTCCATTACTGGATATTATACATCCTAACTGTGGGAGTTCCCTAAAATTGTTCCTAAAATACTCTTCTCCCTTTCTATTCTATCTCTTGGTAACCTCACCAGCTCCTATGAATTTAACTAGCATCTCTAAGTAGATAACTCACAAACGTAACAGTGTCTTCAGGAAGAAGAAGTCCCAGGAATGACTTGGTACAACCTCTATCTGAGGGAAACCCCTACCATTAAACTCAGAATTTCCAAATTTATATTTCATGTTGTGTTTGACTTTAACAGTCATGACTGTTGTTTGTAAAGGGAAGTCCCTGATGGTAATACCACCATCATTCCCAGAAAATATGCCCATGGCCTGGGGATACATACATAGATTTTAGCTTCAAAAGAACTGTTTTATTCTCTTCCTTTGATGATGTTTTCAATTTATACCCAGATACCACAAATTGGCTTTAAAAATGTAGCATAAAAGAAGAAGATAAGGAGTTGTTTCTGTCATAAGAAAACAAACCATTTTACCTCTATCCCTTTACCTTATTTTCCCAACATTTCTAATGCTTAAGAAATGACTTGGAAAACCCAAACAATGGTGGCCTAGGGACCAGCTGATAATTTAATACAATATAACAGTGGATTCTAGCTGCCAACATCAGGGATAACCCTTTATCCATTCAATCCTGGCTTCATAAAATGGGATAAAATGGAATTTCTTCTTGGGCTACTAACGTTGAAGCACATATAGTTCTCTGTCAGTATGAAACTTTGAAGAAAACAATGGGGGAGAAAGACAGAAAGAGGTGGAGAATCACAGAGAACACAAGAGGCACTACCCCAATGGAAGGCAGGCTCTCTTCTTATGGGGGACCACATAGCTAGTGCCTTCTGATAATGGTGAACACATGCTGAGGGGACACAAAATGACAAATCCAGATGAGGGACAACTCTTCAAACAAAGAATCCTCTGTTGCTCAGTAGGTCCTCCTGAAAGGTATACAGAGATGATGATTACAGGACAGTGCAGTTATATCTCTGCCCAGAAGTCCAAAATTAGATCAGCTAGTTGTAATTTGGTTTGTAGGGGCACCCCATGTTATCTCACTGTAGGGTTTTTTACATGCCAGCCAGAAAACATTCTATCTACCTATTTATACATCTATAGGAGATTAGATGGCTCACTGAGAATTTATAGCTTTACATTTCATAATCTTACCTAAAAAAAAGAACCATCCCTCTACTTCTAGACCCAAAGACTATATCAAAAAGGAGGGCAGTGGTGTCAGGGAGGGAAGAGAAAATCAAAATATGAGGAAGACAGCAAGTGATGTCTTTTACAACTATGCCTCATATAGCTAAAATAGTCACCATGTAAAGCTGAGATCAGTGGGCAACAATGGAAGAATCCAATAGAATTAGGATACTTCTCTGACATGAAATAAAATAAGACCCAAAGGATGATGCTGGGAGGATTTTGTGTTGAGGTGGATTTCAGCTCTGGGCCTACTCTAAAAGAATCTTGATACAAGAAAAGAAGAGAAAAGGTTGTAATCCTGAAGAGAGCAAGATTTGACTGTTATTTTCATTTAGCAAGAAAAGAGGACATTACTAGATTTATGGTTCCTATTTTTGTAGAGCTCCCAAGCTGTGAAGAGAGGAGTTAATTTTTTAGAAGTCCCCCCATTTTTAAGGTGAATCACATTTTATGCTCATCAATATTAACAATGTTCCCTTTACCCAGAATAGCCCATGAGCAGTTGGAACCCAAATGTGAGGGTGATTGTAGAAGAAGAGTAAGCTTAGTGATATTTTCCTCTCACTTTCTAGTAAGACCCAGTCACATCCAGTTCTTAAGTTTCTCATAGTTGATATAAAATGGAAATATCCTGGGTATAGTTGTTTTGTTTATTCGGTTAGTTGTATCCGACTCTCCCTGACCCCATTATGAGTTTTGTTGGCAAAGATACAGGAGTTGTTTGCCATTTCCTTTTCTAGTTTATTTTACAGAAGAGAAAGTTGAGACAGAGTTAAGTGACTTGCCCAGGGTCACACAACTAGTAAGTATCTGAGGCCAAATTTGAACTGAGATCCACCTGACTCCAAGGCTAGTAGTCTATCAACTATACCACCTACCTTGGCCTATGTGACAAATAATTGTCAAAAGTGGGATCTGAACCCAGGCCTTCCCCACTCCAAGTCCCTCTCTCTGTCCAGTTTTCCACAGTGCAAAATGCCATATCTTTGAAAGTTTTTGGTTCCCTGCCTTCTTTTAAATATCCTCTTGGATTCTCCCCAAGTCTCTTGACTCAAGCTCACTGTAACAGAGAGAATCAACAAATATTTGAAATTGGGAATAAGCTTCTTCAATAAGAATTAATGTATAGAGGTGAGTATATTTCTGTGGTTAAGTGGTTACACAGACTGGAACACGTTTTATAGCTATCTGATCTATCTTATTAAAAGTACAAGGTTGACCACACAGGTTCTCTGACTGATTATAAAAAAATTATTCAATAAGAGAACAGGAGGGAGGGACCAAATCAGACTAAAAAATGACTGATCTAGATGATATCTAATAACAAGACTTCCCCTTAGAAAATCGTTATGGTAAAGCACCATTCAGGATGTGGTGTGTTACAGAAATTGGCAGCTAGGTGGCACAGTGGATAGAGTGCCTGCCCTGGAGTCAGGAAGACTCATTTTCTGAGTTCAAGTCTGGCCTCAGATACTTACTAGCTAGGTAAGCTCAGGGCAAGTCACTTAACCCCACTTGCCTTAGTTTCCTCATCCATAAAATGACCTGAAGAAGAAAATGGCAAACTGCTCTAATATCTGAGCCAAGAAAACTCCAACTGGGCTCATGAAAAGTCAGACATGACTGAATATGATTGAACAGCAGCAATATTATAGAAATAACAAAACCAAAATGGAATCAAATTTATTTTTGCAACTTGGAAAAAAAAGAGTATTTCTCCTTGATGTATTAAACAGAAATGCTTTATAAACAGGTGATGGTTTTGACAGTTTGGGAAAAGACACCTGAATTCTACCAACATTTTCAAGAATTTTACATAAAAAACCACTATTTTTGTTGGATTTAAACAGGAATCATATTACTCTGTATGTATAGGTACAGGCTCCATGACATAACAATGAATTGGGAGATTCAAGCATACCCACCCTCCTATGTTTCCTGCCTATGTCCAATGTAGCACCATGAGATTTAAATATCCACATAATCAATAATGGTACCTTAAGAAGTATGATTTTACTTGAAATACTTTATAATTTTGTATAGAATCATTGTCATTTATGATTTTTATAATACATGTGTAATACACATAATTCTACATTGGTACACCTATCCAGACCCAGTTTCATTTAATAAAATATCTCTCTCATTTCCTGGTCCAAAAATACTGCAAAATCAGACAGACCTCATTAAAAAGTAATGAAAGGTCTGATTTAACATGGACACGATTATTATTTCTGTCACTGGGTGTCATTGAATAGAGCGATGGATTTCTATGTGAAATTCTTTTCTTCCATTAGTCTTTTAGGTAGGACTCCAAAGGTTTTTTTTATTTTTATTTCTAAATTTTGAAAATGATATTGGTTCTGAAACTTTTTTCCCCTCTAAAACTACAGTAATAATTCTTGTTAGTCTTGACTACATTTAAAACTACTCTTCTGTATCCCAAAGAATAAAATTATTACTTTTCTAGCTGTTACTGTTTATTACAAAAAACAAATAGATTTGCTTCAGAAAATGTTTTGGTCTCTCAAAAGTCCTTTCAAAATGTTTTGTTATTCATTGCTTTATGGAAACTCATTTCTACCAGGAGGGTCAGTATCCCTTATACATTTTACCAAGGATATCAATAAAACACAAGATATCTGATATTAAATGGAAATCAATATGGGAATGTAGGAGTGGATGGAGGCAGAGCCATCTGTGAACTTCACAAAATATGGGTTCATTTGCCTCTGATATGTACTAGATGAATAACTGTTGGTAAATCTCTTAATCTCTCAATGTCTGAAATAAATCTTTGAAATGGAAAATTGAAAAAGAAATTGCCTAGCTATACTAATGAAGAAAGTTTTTACACTGAGAATTTTCAATAGAGATTAAAATCAAAGGTCTAAGATATCCCCCAGTCCTCTATAAAAATTGGGACTGGGAGTCGTTTCATTATATGATGAATTAGTAGCTGTATCTTATAATAAAATATCTACTTTTGACAAAAGCAGCATTTATAATATAGGATATTATATTACACAGTGAGTGCCACATGTTGAAACTTGCTTCTACCAACTATATTAAAACATGAATTTAAAAAAAATAAACATAGATGTTATTGCTTTAATATCATTTTTATTTCTGTTTATTATATACATAATCGAAGGCATATGTGTACATGTATATACAATTCTATCAGCAGTTAATGACACAATCAATAAAGCATTGAACTTGGAATCAGAAAGATCTCAGTTCAAATCCTGTTCCAGGTATTTTCTAGTTGTGCGAGCCTAAGTAAGTCACTTAGCCTTTGTCAGCCTCAGGCTCTTTATTTAAAAAACAAAAAAACAAATGAGAGAGTTGGACTTGATTTCTAGATTCTTTCTACCTCTAAATCTGTGACTTTTGATTCCCTCCCCTGGCTCAAAATCTAACTCTTCCTTGTAATAACATAGAAATGACTTATGACAGAGATTATGCCTAACAACATATCAAACATTTTGTCATTAGCCTCTTGTCTCTCCAGAGACAGGAGACGTGCTTTTCACATCTTTTGTCTGGCACTATTGCTAATTTTTCAATTATTCAGTGCTTTATGTTCCCTTTATACCCTGCCTGTTATAGTTATTTTCATGTGTACTATCACAGTCCTTGTGGATCAAATGCTACCTATTCCACACTATATCAGTTCACCCAAATCTTCTAGTTTTTCTCTAAGTTTCTCAAATTCATTATTTCTTAAGGCACAAGAATTTCCTATTAATTTAGATGTTACATATACCTATAAATTACTTTGGTATATTACACATACATACATATACATATATATTGATATATCTATATCATTCTATTTCTATATCTATCTATCTATCTATCTATCTATCTATCTATCTATCTATCTATCTATCTATCTACTCTCTTTTGCCATTTACCCAAATGACAGATATCTATTCTGTCTCCCATTCTTAATTAACAAAGAAAGATGATCTAAATATCTTGGTATTTATTATATCAGAGGCATGCACAGAGCATGTTCTCATTGAGCATTCCTTCAGGGGAATAATCAAAGATAACATTTATCCTAGGATATGCCAACACATCTATCACACACTTTACTAATACCTATAATTAAGCCTTTTGTCATCTTAAGGTCAGTAACTTTAAAAAAAACATATATAAGAAATATAGACCCTATAAAATATATATTTAGTCAAGGTTAAATGATCTATTTAATGAAGGTCATTTCAATTTCCCATATTAACCTAAATTTAAAGTCCTTATGGTTCTGTAAAGGTTATGAAAATATCTCTCCAGAAAACATGTATGTAAACATCTCCTCAAACCTGGATAAAGAAATCTAGCCTTATACTAGTCTTATTTCCAAATATCCATTTCCATAGAAGCAAACTATACAATGTTCTCTCTCTCTCTCTCTCTCTCTCTCTCTCTCTCTCTCTCTCTCTCTCTCTCTCTCTCTCTCTCTCTCTCTCTCTCTCTTTCTCTCTCTCTCTCTTTCTCTCTCTCTCTTTCTCTCTCTCTCTCTCTTCTCTCTCTCTCTCTCTCCCCCCTGTCTGTGTGTGTGTGTGTTAAATGCATATTGTAGAAGAAAGAACATCAGAGTTCACTGTGTCACTTGGGCTCCATCACTTGCTAAATTCGTCACCATCATGCTCAGAATTGTGAAATAACAGGCAATGAAGTTTTGATGCAGAATGGGATGGTCAGTTGTTCAGCAAAATCTGACAGAAGCCCCAACCATTCATTTCCCCATAGACCACTAAACGGACATCACTAATAAGAGTTCCTGATTAACAATGACCCAGGGTGGATTTTAACCAGCCACCTTCTGGTTAAAGTTATCACAGTACCAGTAGCAATCTTGAATGCCATTCATTCTCCCTGACCCATCCTTTAAACTAATTTCATTTGTACACCATAAAGGAGAAATACTGTCAAGTAAACTTAATCTCATATGCTGTAGCATACAAACCAAAGCAACACACTCTGATGACAAAAGGCTATGTGGATTCTTATTTGGAGGCATCATTAGAATAATGCTTAAATTTAGGAAGCTGAAAGCATTTGTCCTTTGTTTGTATCCACCTTTATGTAAATTCTAATGACATTGAGAAACTAATTTTTTTTACATTACAGGTTTCTACAAACTACTTTATTTCAATAAGCATTTCTTTTAGGTTTCTGAAATCTTTTCAAACTTTGCTCTAACAGATGAAAGAATGAGAATAGGATACATTTATGAAAACAAATATACAACAGGCTTCTGAAGGAGAAAAATCTGACTGCACTACAAAAAAAGCTTCTCCTTTTGTATTCTCTTTCACTGGGCAAGGGTAACAGCATCATGAACATGTCCTTTTTTCTGACAGATCACACATAGTGATTATTCCTCAGGAGATGGTTAAGAATAAGTCAGTATAGCTCATGTTCTCCAGGATGTTTCAATGTCCTTTCCCCCAGCATTCTGTTCTCTCATGTAAGTGTTCTCTCAAGTGTTCAGCGAACTCAGTGAGAGTTCACTGCTAAAATGTCTTACTCATCTTTACCATGGCCAGCAATGCTCCATGTTCTAGAACATTTCTGACTCTTTCCTCTCTTCCATAAAAACTTCTTCCATGTCCTGTTATATAACTAGAACTAACCAATAGAGTAATTCCTACTCGTGTCATTTGTTCTTGTCTGGACTCATGATTTCATAAATATGAGAAACTTCTGGGGGTGCAAACTCTTTCCATCAATGCAATTCAGCAACTCATTATAAAGTAAGGCCTTAGAGTACTTGGGGCACTGAGAAGTTAAGTGACTTCAACAGTTAACACAATCCGTATGTGTCATAGGTAAGACTTGAACTCAGATGTTCCTGACCCTAATCCTGCTCCTCTATTCAATAATCCATGTTGCTAATGTGATAATGA